>CM073778.1:72585333-72836197 GCA_037158775.1 Hetaerina titia | reverse complement strand
AGCGAAATACTTTGAGCATTTGAAAGAATCGATTCAATCAAAAACGATTAGATTTTTCAAAAATTTAATCTGATTCCTGTAATTTTTCGTGCTCCTTTTGATTCGTTTAGACAGGAATATATGCCTAATCAGTCTCCGCAGGCCTCATCCTCTCAGAACAAAACCTCAACTACCAATAAGCAATTAAAACAGCATTGTATCCTATTGGTAATGCAACACACATTACCTGAATATGGTTTTTTTTACCGGCGCTTTGATTTTACCTATTTTATGTTAATTTTAGATATTATATAATGGTGGCGCTTTAACGGAAATATCCATTTTTCGTATATTAATGTCCCTAAGATATCCCATAAAATATTCACGAACCAATAGTATCTTTCGAATCATTCAAGTCTTCATCATTAATCTTTCGAATTCATTCGCGATTCCAATTATTTCTTAATAATTAAAATCGCATTCCATTCGAAATACATTTGCGTTGCAAATTTCATAAGATCATAGTTTATGCATTAATATATTTCTATTTCAAAATAGTCGAATATAAAATAAATACAACTGCCCGCGAAAGAAGTAAGGAAAACTATTTGCGTTAAGTTATGAAAGGACACTGGAAGAATTTTTATTTGAAGAAAAAGATTTTCTTAGTCAACAGAACCGATGGAATAAGCGAAGGGATGATATTAAGTAACATGGGGCAACCAAATAAGGGTTTACCTTTGAAAGTGGCCTTGATTAAAGGAAAATTTCAACCGTTTGGTCACATTGTGCATTGGCTTATTAAATACCCTAAAGATGAACTTTTAGAGATCCAGCATATGCGTATTTTTTCCAATAACCTCACTTAACGATTAAAAATGGAATTTTAAAGTTTATGAAAGGCAGAGACGAGAAGAAAATAGCCACATTCCGTCTGGACATTTTGATATGAACTTACTCGTATTCTAGACACATGAACTGTGATACATTTCTAATACAGCGTATCACATATTACTTATGGCGGGTAATAATTTATTAATAGTTATGAAAGGTGCACACTTCCAACAATGCCGTTGCAGTGAGCATTTCCTGTTGCACACCTCAAGCGCCGCCCTTCAATCTAGTACTGAAGCTTAGACGTACATTCAGCTCTGAATCTTCTCAATTTTAATCATAGTTGTCATTTTGTACGTATATAGTGTGCAATAAATCTGTAACGATTTTGCAGTTGTTTTTTCTTAACACGGCACAAAAAGAAAAAACTGACAACTATTAAATTGAAACACAAATAGTCAGTCATTACGCACATTTATTTGTATATGACACGTGCTTGGACGTTTATTGTCAACATCAGGTCTGATTATCATGTTTTGAGTGGAAACCCAGGTCGCATACAAATAAACATTGAGAGGAATAACTAAGTATTTGTTTCGATTCATTAAGAGTAAATTCGATAAAGTTACATCTGAAACAACAAATTTTGAGAGATGCCAACTAAACCGAACCACAAAACAAGATCGAGAGTAATACGATTTTTTTCATTTTAATGTAAGATGATTTTAGACAAAGAATGCAATATGAAAGATACTCATCATCAGTATTTCAATCTTAAGATTGGTTTACTGCAGCCCTCCATTCTTCCCTATTTAGTGTTAATTCCCTAACTCTCTGACAGTTTCCGTTTTACGTCCTCCATAATTTGCCCTATATACTCGCTCCTTTTATTATATTTCTAACTAATCCATTGTGCCTCAAGGCATGTCCAAACCATCTAGTTCTTCTTTGCCGTAGAGATTCCCATATGGTCCTTTCCTCTTCTGCTCTTCTACATACTTCATCGTTTCTCCCTTTGTCTGTCGATTGAATCTTTAGTATTCTCCTCCAGCACCACGTTTCAAAAGCTTTCATTCTTCATTGGTCCACTTCTCCAATATTCCATGTCTCTGATCCGTAGAGTACCATGCTCTACACGAACGTTTTTACGAACTGTTTCCTTAATTGCAATCTTATGTTCTTTGAATATAGTAGTTGCCTTTTCTCAATAACCACTTCTTTGCTTGGGCTATTGTTAGCTTGATGTCGGTCGAGCTTCTTCCATCCCAAGTTATACTGCTGCCTAGGTAGATGAAGGATTCCACTTGCTCTAGTTTCACTCCTTGAAAAATAAAAGATGTCAAGAATAAAAACTTGTGGTATTTCCTCAAAAAAGCATTTTGGATTTTTTTCAAAAAATTTAGAAATCAGGGAACATAACGATTGATTTCCAACTAGATAAAAGGAGACTTTGGTTTAAAGACACGAACCATGGACTAGGACAAAATGTGCTTGCAAGTCAAGGTGCCTACCATATTACTGTTTCCGTATCAGGAAACACACCAAGATTTGACTTTTTTTCCCTGAACATTGCTAGTAGGAGGAGAAATGAAAAATCCCAAGATATGGAAATGTGGTGCCCTATGAGGCTAGCAAAAATGCAATGGATAGAACATGCCTCTAATGAGAAATACTTTAAAAAGAAACTGAAGAGAGAAGTTTATGAAAGGCAGGGACAAGCAGAAAATAGCCAATTGGAAACATTTTTAGACTTAAAATAACTATATAACAGAAGAAATTGCCATTAATTTAAAGATAGGCCTAAAAAGAAATAAGCAACAACATAAGAGAGGCAAATGATGGAACGTATCAGGTCTAGGAACCATGATTGGAGAAAAATAGAGAATTTGGAAAATTGCTGTAAATCTGTCTAATTTTTAAGTTAATATAATCAGGAGTAACTTATAAGGAGATTTATATTTGTATTTAACCCATGGTTGCATTTTCTATCAACAAATGAAAACACTACACAAAGAATTCAATCTTCAGATTGAAGAAATTTTCAATAATCTTAACATCTTTACTCAACGTCCCCATTACAAATCCCATCCTCCTTGCAAAAGCTTCATTTCCAAGTCTTCATCTTAAAGTCATGCTACTTCGGGCATCTTTGTCCAAAACACTTCCAAATTATGTAAGCTGTCCTTTCTGCCCGATCTAGTTTTTGCTCTCTAATTTTAATATTAAACTTGGCCTTAATCTTTCTCAAAAAGTGATAACTTTGTTTCATATACATTCATTTTCATCTGACACCGATCATGATGATTGATGTGTTTAGCAATGGGTGTAACCACTTGGTGACGGGCTAATTAAGAATTGGTACTCTGCAAACCTGATTTTATAAATTTGCCAACGACATTCATTGCTATCACCAGTTCTTTCCATGCCATTTATTATTTCCCCCACATGCACATGGAAAACCATAATTGATACTGGACACCCCAGTATTCCTACCTCCACCCCTCATGACTCTTCATCCCTGACACACCTGGGCAGTCTTTGGCATTCATAGGTTGTGGATATGTCTCCTATCACGAAAATCCACTCTTATTTTCTGCAATGCATTCATTAATTCTGCCCAAATTACTTTTTCGGATGCCACCTTGAAATCTACAACACAAACAAATACATTCTAATTGTTCCCCAATTGTTTCTCCAATCTTTTATGGCTATGGCATACAAGGTCATCAACAGATAAAAAAACGTATCCCCCTTCCTGAAATCATAGTGATCATTCTCTTGGTGGGCATTTGTCCTCCTCTTCATTTTCTAATTGATGATCTCTGGGTTCCACCTTAGCTGCATGAGAAATCAAACTTACTGTTCTGTAGCCCTTAAATGCTGGTTTTCCCTTTATTTTAATTTGGGACTTACACTGATTTGATGAAAACTTGCAGCTAAATTCCTCCCATATCAATGCTAAGAAATTCTATAAAAATCCTTCCTTCCAAATTTTCCAAAGCCCTTCAAGGAGTTCATGGGAATGTCATCTATTCCTATTATTATTATGTAATCTACCGGTTAAGGTAGGTTTTTGGATGGACAGAACTATCAAATAAATATTTCGTAACTCTAAACAAAGCCCAATCCAGCAACCTACTATACATCAGGCCCCTCTTCATCTCTGTGTACTTCTTTCCTCCCTTCATCCCGTCCAACATTCCTATTCTGTTCCTGCTCTTTCCTCGTTTGCCTAGCATTCTCCCCTCTATTACCCTCTTCAACATTCCACTACCGCTCAATATGCCTTTCATTCACTTTTCCTGCCTCCATAGGATTTCTCTCAACAAACCCCTCTCCTATTCCTGTGCCTAACTTGATTTCAACTTTCATAATGCTCTTTCTGTCTTGTAATTAAGATTGTCTTAGCCTACGTTATCCTCATTTACGACATATTCCATCTTAACTTGCTGGCTTAAAATCTTCAACATATAGAGGCTCTCTATGTATTCTTCCCATATCTCTTGAATCTTTCCTATTTCCATTACTAAATTTCATGTCATTTCTTTAATATGTAAGATAAATGGATTTTCTCTTCTTACTTCTAGTCAATCAGTTAGCTGTCTGTCAGCCAAGAGGTTAAAACTCTGCTGAGTTCATTGGGAAGCCAGTTTGATAGGTATGGAATGAGAAGGATGCGGTAAAAAGAAAGGTTATGTTGTTTTCCCAAAAGAGAAAGGCTACGAGAAGATTAAATTAGGAGATAAAAAACTAGAGCAAGTGACACAGTTTGTGTATCTTAGAAGTGTTTTCGACCAAAATGGTCAAAGTAGTAGGAACATAGGAAGAATTTCATTAGGCAAAGAAGCTTTCACAAGGAGATAATTAATGGCAGGGACATTGAGTAAGGATGTTAAGAAAAGGCCCATCAAAACTTTGATATGGTGCATAATTATGTACAGCTCAGGAACATAGGTCAATGTAGCAGGATGACACGCATAGATTGGACACTTTCGAGACGTGAGTGTGGAAAAGGATGAAGAAGATGAAGTGGACGGAAAGGAAAACAAATGAGTTAGGTATGGTGGGGGAGGAGAGGGGAATATTGAGAGGGACAGCTATTTGCAGATGTAAAAATGGAATGGTAAAGAAAAAGACCACAAAAAAGGTGTGGTTGAAGACTCGCAGTAAGGATTGGGAAAGTTTACAATGGACGATATTGGTACACTATACAAGAAGGTTAAAATGTGTCGGGGAGTAAAAGAAGGGAAAATCTGTGATCACAATCAAATATATGTCGGGGAAAATATTAGTTGAACCAGATAAGAGCTAAGAGAGATGGAAGGAATAAACATGTATACAACTGTATGGTAAAAACATTAGGACAGTAAGATTAGCCATAGAAAGTGTAAAGAGAGAATATGACCTAGATGAGCATAGCTTAGATCCAGGCTTACTAGATAGCGAGATAGAAAGAGCATTGAGGGAATTGAAATCAAATAAGTTACTGGGGGTAGACAACATTCCCATGGAACTACTTAAAAGTTTAGCAAAAAGTGGGAGAAAGAGTTTTCATGGACTAATTCGTACCTTTAATGAGAGAGGAATCTGGCTGGAAGACAATCAGATCAGTGTTAGTTCCTATTCCACAAAGGTCAAGGCTAAATCATGTGAGAACTACAAAACAATAAATTGACTTAGCACACTACTAAAGACGTTCTCAGGATCATCAACAAAAGGATAGAGAATACGGCAAATGATTACTTAGGGGATGATCAGTTTGGGTTCAGGAAGGGGAGAGGCAACCATACCTGTAGTAATGAGATCACTAATAGAGAGGAACATAGAATACAATCAGGACATCTTTGCCTATTTCATAGATATCAAAAAATCATTTGATAGATTGACTTTAAAAAAATAATGAATGTTTTGCATAGAATCAGTGTAGATAAGAGGAATATGAGAATAATCTGCAAACTGTAAATATCTCAGACTACTCAGGTGGAAGTTGGGGATGGACAGTCAATATGGACATTGCTAGGGAGAGGTGTGAGACAGGGGTGTCCATTATTGCCTGTGTTCTTCAACATCTAAGAAGAGTGAATAAAAAAAAGGTAGAGGAGAAATGGAGAGAGGGATGAAAGTCTATATGAAATTTATTAAATCAGGTTTGTTGATGACCAAGCTTTAGTTTGTCAGTCAGCCAAGGGGTTTCAGGCATTGCTGATTCCATTCGAAAAGTTAGCACCATAGATATGGGATAAGAATAGATCTAAGCAAAACGATAATGGCTTTTAAAGATTAAAGTAGGAGTCCATACAGCAGAGCAGGTTAAAGTTTACTTATCTCAGAAATATTTTGGACCAAAATGTTCAAAGTAGTAGGGACATAAGGAGAAGAATTGCATAAGGCAAAGTTTACACGAAGGAGGAAACCAATGACAAGGACATCAAGTACAGATGTTAAGAAAGAGCTCATCAAAACTTTGATAAATAACATGTTTTTTGGTTTTGCGGAAACACAGTCATTGAAGCAAGATGTAGGTTCAGATTGGAGGCTTTTGAGATAATGTGGGTGTGCAGAAGGATGGAAAAGGTGAAGTGGGCAGAAAGAAAAACAAGGAAGTGATAGAGAGGGTTGTTTGGAAAAATCCAAAGGAGGCAGGAAAGATTAATGCATAGCATTTTGATTGGCAATGAGATGTTGAAGGCTGTGATAGAGGGGAGACTGTTAGGCAAACGAGGAAGGGGCAGGAACTGGATGTCACATATTAAGGGCAGCATGAAGGGAGAAAGTAACCATGTGGAATTGAAGAGAGATTTATTATAGTTACAATGTCAGGTTGTGTTTTGTTAAGAGGGATATGTAAATGTATCACTGCATGATTGTATAGCCTCATACAAAACCTACCTTAACTTGTAAAATACCAATAATAAAAATCTTATTAGCGTGATCTGTGTACTATTTCACTATTTGACTTTCCAATTTTCAAAATTATTTTCATTAATGAAAATTTGTCCATGAAAAACATTTTTATGCAATGATTTCTTGGACTTGATATTATGCCCAAAATTCTATTTAATACTTTTCCTCTCAAACCAGAGTGCATGAAGCCCTTACCCTGAAACCCATACTTCTGTCTTAAGCACTAGTGTCACGGAAAAAAAATCAGCATAGTAATTGACCTCATTCATGCACCATCTCATTGCCTGTTGTAACGCCACATGGATAATGTTAGGTCACTAACTGAGGCCACAGGGAAATTTCAATTTTACAACATTGGTTGAATTGATAGAAGGGCAGACAATCCAAGAGCAAATGTTAACCATTTTAGCATAAAATTACCTTTAACATTAAAATGCAGAAATTTCAAAGCGCAAAAATCATTCACCTTGACTGGGATTTGGACCTGGAACCCTCAATGTCCAGTTGAGTGCTTTAACCAGCTAAGCTACTGATGCATCCTCTTACACTTCAAAATTTTGGGGATTTTTGAAGGAACTAGATTTCACAACAAAATACAACATGTGTGTACAATGTCACAGGTACTCGTATGAATTGTACCACAGTCCAACAAGGTTAAAGCCAATTTTTTTAAATACAGCAGTGTTTACTTTAGACAAAGACACTGAAGGAGATGCTGCGACAGTAACTTTTAAGAATCATCCACTAATATGCATTAAAAATGCAGAAATTTCAAAGAGTAAAAAATCATTTACCTTCACACTTTGAAATTTCTACAATTACAACTCATATTCATGGATGACTCTATTAAAAATTACTGTTGCGGCATCTGCCACAGATCTTTTAACCTTTTCATTTGTTTTCTGAATAGCTGTCCTTCCATTACAGAAAACTGCCACTTCTCAGCATTTGATAAGATTCCTCCTTTCCAGAAAATTCTTCAATCCCCATAAATTTCATAATTTTGGTCCAAATTTTTTTAGGGTTCAAGCATGTGACAGGAGCCGCAATAAATAAAATGCATTCCTTACAGCAAATTTTTTTATGTCAAGACTAAAATTCAACTGGATTATTTTGTTCATCTCAATTCCTTGCTCACACAGGTATGCAAATTGTTCTTCAAAATTGACATTTCAAGGTTCTTCACATACAATATAATACCAAAAATAGTATCACAGACATAACATGCTATTCAAATAATAAAGTTTATACCAGAGATTACCACATTGGTACTACTACATACCCACAATCTCTCACACACACACACACACATACACACATTCATCACCTGTAGGGCGCATTCTCTCCTTGGTGCCTTGTCCATCTTTACACCACCTTCAAGTCACACTTCAATAACGAGACCCACGTACACCTTCCAATACATATCAGATCAAATAAATGCCAGAGCAAGAACATATCTACAATCATTACAATTTGCTAATCTAAATAATTACGTTACTAATACCTGTACATAAAGGAGACAATGGCTGAATAAAGAGAGTATCACAATTGCTGATTGGAACACTTGTGTTAGTCAGAGAGTGAAAGAAAATTTTCAATCATAGAAAAAGGAAGGAGGAAATAGAATAATCACAAAATTACACATCATTTTCACCAATGGAAAAGAACTACTTACAATATTAAAGTAATATTATATATCACAAAGGAATATGTTTCAATCAGATACTTTCAAGTAATCAGACACATCAGTGTCAAAAGACATTAGGAAAAAGATACAACAGTTCCATTCTTCACAGAAAACAAATTCAGAAAAAATATTTTTGGAAACAAGAAAAACCACAAGAAGCATTTGGAACACTTTTACTAAAGTTATTTTTTCAGGCATTTACTGAGAATAAATTCCTTAAGTTTAAAAAAAAATAAAGTTTAACAAGTAGCTAATTAACATTCTTTCCCCGCTTATTCTTAAACATTCATTTTTTCTCATCAATTGGTATTTAATCATTTACATATAAAAAATATTGATCATTACACCCTCTATACATCTTTTTTTTTTAAAGCTGAAAAATGACAAATTTCAACAAAAAAAACTTTCGGCTTTCAAAGTAGGCTTTGTAACATTTTTTCCATATTGGGGTGAAGCTCGATTACCTCAGAGCACGATATGCAAGGCCCTTTAAACTGGTATTGTAGTGAGGTGGGAGCTGCAAAATAAACCAACAAACACAATGAGGTAAATCACTTGACTGTAAACAATCAATAGTAAAAAGATCCAATAAATAATGTGAAATTAATGCTATAATGCAATATAAAAAGATAAGATCCATAACGAATTTTCAATATTAAACAATATTACACAGCGCATATTTATGTGTAAGCATCCCAGCTTAACCTTTTCGAGTATCCCACAAACATTTTTTAAAAAATCATTTAAAAAACAAAATGTACTGCACATTGGTTGAAAAACAAAAATTAATGTGTTTAAAAAAATCAAACTCACTCAAAATTAATAGAAATTAGTAATGAATAATAAAATATTTAAAAAAAAACCAGTGCTTACGATATCATGCCTGAAATTATTTCTAGTATACAGTAATATTATACAAAGATACACGTTGTTATTAGGTAGACATCACATTTCCAAACACAATAACACTACACCATCGAAATATTTTCCCCAATCCCTTTTTTTTTTAGGTAAAGCACTCGGTACAAGTTAATCAAAATAATATACATTCTTCTTCACAACAACACATTTACGCAATCCTTTCACTGAATTCTACTTCATACAAAACTTTATGGTTTTGAAGAGACTAAATAAGACCCAGATGTACGTGCAAGATGAAAAAAACAGAGTTGACACCAAAGTCTTAATGGTGATTTTTCAAAAAAAGAACTTCATGGTCCAATTTAAACTACATACATACCGATTCTATCATCATGTTACAGTTAAATTCAAATAATATTACTACATAAGCATAACTTATTTCAAATGGCACGGATACCCGTTGAAAAAAAAATCCACTTCAAGTTGGGTTTCATTTTTCATTAATACAGACAAAAAAGGGTCAAAAAAGCATTTACTTACTGTGGAGGTCAGATGCACCAATGTGCCAACATTTATGAAACAAATTCTACTCAAAAGCTCAGAAAACAACTTCAATTCATTGGGTTAGCAAAATGAGCGTAAGGAAAACTTATAATATTCTACTGGCATTAGAAAATGTTGGCGAATACTTTTCATATGCTTAATTTAAAAAAAAATATTACTGAGTAAGAGAGAAATCACTTTTGAGACATCTGGTTTGGAGACACCTAGACATCTCCTCTTCTACTCATATGAATAAAGGGATAATATTCGCAGATAAACATGAGGTGTCTTTATTTTCACACACACAATATCAATCAGCAAAGATAACCTTTTGAAGTATATTTTTACTAGTCATGCTGTAAGGCAGTGGGCAATAGACCTTTTCTTCTATAAAATGAACATATAATTGGGAAATTTACAACCAAACACTATTTTAAGCTTCCTCCTTTTGAGGTAATCCCTAAATGCATCATTTCGAGGATAAAGAGTACACAAATATGGACCCCTGAGTTAATTAGGAATGTCATTCACTTCCAAAGAAATGTACAAGTCTCAAGAGACTTCCCGAAGACAAAACCTAAACCTATCCACATTAACATACGAAAGTCTATTTCTGCATTCACAAGAAGGCTTGGATGCAACTGAAATTCTTAAGTTTTCAGTTGAAGCATCGTTTTTGATTGAATTTTTCTTTTTTTTAACCAGATTTCCATGAAGATATTCAGACAAAATGACAAAAACATGTTAAAATAACTTTGAAGCTAACATAAACATTTTAAACGAGACACAAAGACTGATTGAGGATGATAAAATCGCAGTCAAGTAACATGCAACTTGAAAAAAAAATTTTAATCGTTGTTGTGAACATCACCATGAAAAAGGATGAACAATGACACGTTTACACCCAAAATTTTTTCTCATTCCTCCCCTTTTTTAAAGAGGCAGAGAGAGAGGAGGGAGGGGACATTTTTCTTTTTAAAGCTGCTCAAGCCAAAGTTCTCATTCTAAGGCTATCAATGTCTCCATCACCATCGGACTCTTCGCTTTCACTGGGAATCTTAATGAATTTTATGTGTTTCCTACTGGCGCTCCCGCCAAAAGAATTCCACAAAGATCCGAGCCAACCGCCTGCATCGCTTCCTTGCTCACTCATATCCTCCATTGTTCTACTTCTTCCGCTCAATGTCAAGGGAGGCGAATCACACTGAGGTCGCAGTCGAACTCGGCGAGCAGTGGGGAATGGCCAGCAATTGCCAGAACCGTGTCGGGTTTCTCTGGATCCCTTTGGGGGAGAAAACCCCACCACCATTCCCAAAACATGTACTTTCATGTGATGACGAGGCAGAACATTCATTTTACGCATTAATTTGTCAAGCTCCCAAACACATTTCAAAGAGGCATGTTTCAACAAACTGGCTCAAAACCGTAACAGTTTGGAAAAAAATTATCAAGTACCACAGATCCACAAAGAATTTTACTGCATGTGAAAAAAACAGCTCTTAAAGCAGTTACAAAAAAATAAAGAACATGTTACAGTTATGCCATCTCATTTGCGGTGCAAATTATAAAGAATTCACGGACAGTATATTTGAAAAAAAAGGACATCAATGAGTGGTGAAATGAAGAATAAAAAGAAAAAATTAAGACTCTCCAATCAGCATTGTTTTCTATCCCGATTTTCATTCAACTTTTTCATTCAACTAACACCAGATCAAGGAAATTCTTAAAATAGTGGGTCAAAATTTAAGATTAAACAACTCTACATGTTAAGTGAATGGGAAGAGATCACCCCAAATTTAAGAAACGCAAGGATTGAAAAAAGAAACGGTGGGGAAAGAGCTTTTTGTGTTTGACGAAGGAATGATTGGTAGAAAAGATAAACAAGCACACTTCCTAACCTCAGACTTCCCCAGGTGAATAAAAAGAAAAGAAAGTTCTAAAACTGAAAAACATGCTCAAACAGACATAGATGGCAGTGTCAATGCATTATTCAAGATAAGTCTATTATGTCTCACCAAGCACAGAAGTAAATTAGTGCCTGGCAAGGAAAATGGATTGGGACCTTGACATCATGATTAGGATGAACCCTTTTAAGTTGAGGAGTACCATTGGTATTACTCTGTGAGGAAAAACGAATGAAGTATACCCATGAAACCTATGCGAAGGACAGGGTTCAAAACCCAAGCCCAGATCTTGTGTAACAGAAAATAAATATTTGGACCGTTCACCAATAATGACAATAATGCATAAAAAAGAGCAATATGACATCAAAGGAGTAAATATACAAGTGCTCATACATTTGGAATTATATCAGATAATCCACCAAAGCACAGGCAACAGAGGCGATAGGCAAAATGTAAGCTCCAAGCTCTACTGCATCCAAGTCAGAGGCCAATGGCTAAGAAGCTATGAGTAGCCTGTGGTGTTACTGTAAGGTGTTCAGACAATGTTTATTGTGAGCTTCTGAGACTAAAGCCTGACTATTATGACAGTAATTCAATAAGAATCACCTAACTTACACATGTACATAAAAGACTTACTAACTAAAGTCACAAACAAGCGTTCAGGGCACACATCTCTTGAAAGTGGGTTAGTTTTTGCATATTTCAGAATCAAACTCCACGAAAAAAATAATGATGATCATGAAATAAAACGACCAACCATTATTTTCTTGCTGCACACACTGATGAATAGAAAAAAATATTGACTTAATGGATTGTCAGGACATTCTAAAAAAAAATATATTGCTTACCATGCAAAACTTTGAAAACAATATGGAATACAAGAAAACATTGATAAAATAGTTTGACTTTGAAAAATCAATTCAGCCTGCATAGCTTGGTCCAACCAGCTTATACTAGTTGGATAAAATGTAGCACATTTCATGGGCATTGTGTATAAAAATATCTCTTAAATAATGTTGAATTGCAAAAGTAAACTCCTGAAAGATAGAGTGCAGAGGCCATAAATACATTGAAAAGTTTCTTACAGGCCTGTACCCACTAGTCCCCTGGGGCAAATAAGCAAAATTTAGGGATAAAAAACCCTTTTGAATTTAAATCTTAATTATGTCTATCATACTTTAATGCTTCAAAGATTAGAAACCCTAGTATTTTACCTTTTTTGCATTAAACCTCTCCACATTAAAGGAAATTTTAGAGTTTTTATCTACTTTTCTTGGGCTTTCTTCTGTTAAATATTTTTTCATCATTTTAACATCGAGACAGCATGGAATCATTTGACTCTGGATGTCAGATGAAAACATTGAGGTAAATTTGTACAAATTTTCCCTAAAAAATCAAATTCTGACGGAAAAACCTAAATCATCACCAAAATTTTTAAGATGGATGGAAAAATAATCAATCTTGTGCTCATTTTTGAAATTTGTTGATTAAATAAGATTTCACGGAATTAACTCTAGGACAAGAAGTTAGAGGCAACAAATACCAATACTTTCCCCTAATGTCTTATCATAAGTATAAGTAATTCCATCTGGTTGATTTATCTTCAACAACATCAACATGTTCAACTTGTTCAACTGGACTTGCAATACCTTCAGTTACTCCACTGCGTTACTCAAACATTCTGAGTGATCCAAAATGCTTCGGATCCTAAGAATTGAAGCAATCAAAAATGCCACACATCCTTAGGGGAGATGAAAATAAGTTTCCCTTACTACCAAAAATTCAACTATCCAACTGGGTATTTTTGTGGCTGTTGACATCTTCACATGTATGTCATTGGAGAAACATTACTGAACTAAGCCAGCCAGAAGATCTTCGGCTGTAATCAGTTCAGGACACTTAATTTGGAAATAAATGAAAGAACACCAATGGCTCTTGGACAGCAAACCCAGATTCTCAAATTCCCACTTTCTGACCATTAATCAAATTGAAGGTAGCAACAGTTATCAAAGAAGTACAAGGATTTTTCTCACGTGGTTAACCTTGGGTAATTTATAGCGCTCAAGTTTCAAATATTAGCTCATTAGATAACAGACTGACAGAATAACTTTTGAAAGAAATTGGAGCATTTTAAGATGGAATATCCAAATCTATTCATTTCTTTCAGTGCTGATCAGGGGTGAATAACATTTGATGTACATAAATTAGTTTTATTGCCTGAAAAATTTGAAGGTATTATTACCCTAAGATCAAATATCTAGTGAAGTTAAACACATGAAGAATTTATAAAATTGCAGCTTTGGTGAATGATTTGTAAATAGAATGCATAATCTTTTCTCACTTTTCTTGAACTACTAAAAGATTTAGGAAAATGTGGGATGAAGAGTCAATATGGACTGATTTGTAGCATCTATGAGGAAGGAATCTAGCTGGAAGACTTTGTGACATCAATGTTAGTCCCTATTCCAAAAAAGGTAAAGGCTACATCCTGTGAGGATTACAGAACAATAAGATTGACATCACACGCAGCTAAAGTGTTTCTCAGGATCAACAACAAAAGGATGGAGAACAGGGTGAATGATTACTAATGGGATGATCAGTTTGTATTTAGGAAGGTGAGAGGTATGCGTGATGCCATTGCAGTAATGAGATTACTAATCGAGAGGAATACAGAATACAATCAGGACGTATTTGCCTGTTTCATAGATTTTGCAAAAGCGTTTGATAAGAGTGAATTGGGAAAAGTTAATGCATGTGTTGTGGAAAATAAGAATGAATTGGAGGGACAGAAGACTGATCCGCAACCTGTACATGTCTCAGACTGCTCAGGTGCGAATGGGGAACGGAGAGTCCGGATGGGCATTGTTAGGAAGAGGTGTAAGGCAGGGTTGCCCATTGTCACCGGTGCTGTTCAACGTGTATGTGGAGGAAATGATTAAAGAGGCATGGGAATAACTGGAAGTAGGAATAAAAATCAGAGGGGAAATCATAAAATCGGTTAGGTTTGCTGATGACCAAGCATTAGTTGCTCAGTCAGCCAAGGGATTGCAAGCATTGCTGAGTAAGTTGGAGGTTCAGTGCGATAAATATGGGATGAGAATCAATATTAATAAAACAAAGGTTATGCGATTTTCCAGAAAGAAAAAGGTTAAGCTAAATATTAAAGTAGGCGGGGAAAAAATAGAGCAGGTAGAGCAGTTTACATATCTCGGAAGTATTTTGGACCAATATGGTCAAAGTGGTAGGGATGTAAGGAGAAGAATTGCGCTAGGCAAGGAGGCTTTCTCAAGGAGGAGGGAGTTGATGACGGGGACGTTGAGTAGGGATGTTAAGACAAGACTCGTAAAAACTCTGATATGGAGCGTAGCTATGTACGGCGCGGAAACGTGGTCACTGAAGCAGAAGGATAGACGTAGATTGGAGGCTTTTGAAATGTGGGTGTGGAGAAGAATGGAGAAGGTGAAATGGACCGAAAGGAAAAGAAATAAGGATGTACTAAGTATGGTGGGTGAGGAGGTGTTTGTTGGGAGAAATCCTAAGGAGGCAGGAAAAATGGATGAAGGATGTTTTGATTGGCAATGGAATGTTGAAGACTGTGAAAGAGGGAAAAATGTTTTGCAAACAAGGAAAGGGTAGGAACAGAATAGGGATGTTGGACAGGATGAAAAGAGGAAGCAAGTACGTAGAGATGAAAAGGGACCTGATGTAGAGTAAGTTGCTGGATTGAATTTTGTTAGGAGTCACAAAATATTTAGTTGGCAGTTGTGTCCAACCAAAAACCTACCTAAACTGGTAGATTACTTAATAATAATAACCTTTTCTCTCACACTATTTGTTTCAGAAATTACATACAATTTAGCTACAAATGAATATTAAATAGAATTAGTAGAGATATTAGTGATTTTCATAACTTAAATACACTGACAAATTTTCTGCTATTTTGCAAGAACAGAAGTACCAAAGTCCAGTCAACAAATTTCAATGTAGCCCCTCCTGAATACATATACATTAATAAATATATGGATTCTATAATTATGCTCTGCTGGCAATGCTTGTGACTGATCGATTAAATGAGCAAGTGTAGGGAAGAGAGATATATGACATCAGTATGAGACTGCTCTCTCAAATTCAACTCAACACAACATCTCCCTTTAACAACAATAGTATATCTTCCTTTGATGAGACCAAATGCTTTTTCAAAATTTTTTAATTTCATAGCAGAGAAACCATTATTTTAAATTATGCTCTCTAAAATTCAATGAAGGTTAAAACATATCTGAGATATCCAGATGATAAATGACAATTATAATATCAATAATCAAAATAACAAATAATCAATGAAGATATACTCAACTTCCTTGCAATTGGATGCAGCCCTAATTACTTAATAATTATTCGAAAGGAAGAAATATCTCAGTGATTTAAATATCTTGTTACTTTAGTCACTGAATTCATACATGAATGCTCTGAATTACAGCAAACAAAGATGAGACTCAAGCAGACAATCACAGCTGCGGACACAAATGACTTAAATCACAGGACTTGGAAGACATTTTGAATTAGAGATTCTTTCAAGCGTTTCGATAATGTCACTTCCTTCTGAATCATAGGCATGAGTTCATTTACCAAATGATGAGTTCAAACTTTCAGTTTCTCACACAACAGAGGACTCAATCTGAATACCCTGGTTTACTAATTTTAAGCCAAAGCCAACTGCAAGCCCAACCTCACAACTTTTGCACATACACATGCATAATATGCTAACAAATATTTCGAAGTGCTTAGAGAGACTTCCCTTAAAATTACAACTAGAATGGCAATTCATAATATTTCCTGAATGTAATGAAGTACAGATTAGTCATTGAAATTGTAGCAGCATACAAACTACTTAAGTCACTTAATAGACAGTTATTTCCAAAACAAATTTAATATATAATATCAATGTTACATGAAGCATTGTGTTCACACATGCACAAGAGCATCACGAAAAAACTTAGTACAACTTCTGGCATGCCTTATGATATACATTTTATTTCGTCTTATTTGTGGAGTCATCCCATTGGCCAATCATACATCGCATTACATGGGACGTGAGAATAGGGTGACATTTTCTCAACAACCTTTTCTTGTTTTTACAGAGACATTTTTCTCAAATCCTTTTCTCCCTCAAAAATGCATGTTTCCTACGGTTAAGTATATGTAATATTTTATCAAATTGGCCTCTTTCATAGTGATCCCAATGGATTCAGTGAGAGTGATTAACTGTATATTCTCCCAATGTCGTATTTAAGGAAAGCATAAATGCAAGTTTTGCATGGTGTTGATTTCATAGGTCCAAAGAGATGAGACATTGTCACATTGGAGCGAAAACATAATTTCTGGAAATTGGAATTTTCTACAGAACACCCCATATTTTTACTCTCTTTATCAAACAAATTTTACTAACACTATAACAACAAGACAAATTGGTTTAGCTAAAACCTAATATTTGAGTTTCAGGCAATATATAATACTGAATTCGGATCATTCCTGATGAAGATGAATCAATTCCATCATTCAATTCAATCAATTGTTTCCTGAGCTCAAAATATGCAGACACCCTTTCATTAATTCAATCAACAGAAGACTTCCACTAAGCAGTGCACATGGCTTTTATAGCTGTCCCTATAGAGAACCATTCAAAAAACAGAAAATGGCATCATATAGTGTACAAGAACATCATACAATGGTCCATTTTCCCCACCAGCTTATATGAACAACCATATCGAAATTGTCAATTACATGAAAGACATGTGGAGTTCTTTGATGTGCATAAAATGTGAGTTCAATGACAATTAACCCAAGGAAACTTAGGGCTACAGGCCAGCCAATTTTTCAATTGAGTCAAAGGGAACCTTACAGAAGCATTCTTGAAGACCATGGAAAAATGACATGCATTGGGAAAAGAGTGTACATCTACAGGGAGATCATGTTAAGAGGTAACTCAGATTTCAACTTTCTGGGGTAAGTGGTTTTTTAGGAAATAATTTGGAGAGCTTATGACTGCAATACACCTTATTCTAATCTGAAATGTGATGAAATTGTGATCCAAATATATTTGTCTATTTTCTTATGTCAAGGTTTATCATGTGAATTCAAATACAAATTTAGGTAGATGACAAAAATGTTCATGGAATTCCAGTAAATTGGCTTTTAAGTATCCATGATAAAGTTTCCCTTTTTGCATTGCTCACAAATGCATGCTAATGTCTGCATAAAGGTTTGATACGATGGAGAAATAAGAGGATTTTATGCTGCCAAAAACTGTTGACACCTGGAGATGCATATGTTTGACACACAGCTGATGTGAGAGGCTTTCCAGATTTTTATTAAATTTTTTGACAAGGTGAAAACCATTTTGAATATTAAATTGTTGAGAAAAACTATTCCTTTCAAAAAATACTACTATTTTTTAAGGCTGATAGCATAATACCAGTACAGTAGGCTGTGCACTTGATGAAACCAAGCAGCAACTCCAAGCCATTTGTGGCTAAGAAATGAATTCACTCCAAAGGACACACATTGAATGCTTCGATTGTTAAAAATGCCTTTTTACAAAGTTTAATAAAATTGTGTAACTATTAACAAAACAATCCATGTCAATCTGGCAATAGAATTGTTTCATATCCTAAAGGAATTTATTTACTTATTGACTTCATTGGGGTGAGATTGAGAGTTTATAGTCCCTTCTTCCACCTAACCATAAACATTACACATACTCATACATTGAAGGTAATTACAAACACCCAAGCCATGAGTGGAAAAGCCACCTAGGTGGAAATCAAATCTGTGGACTCTGGGTCAGCAGGCAAAGGTGTAACCTGCGAATCCTGGGAGTGACTCTGAATGGGAAAACAAACATTGAAATACATACATCAATGTCATATTGATTTCTTCAATTTATCCATTACCCATCCTAAACAATTTTACAGCAAATGATTTTCTAACACAATGGAACTGATTTAGAGGATATTGCAGAATAGATTCCCATAAATATATTTTTTCACAATGTTAAGGAACTCCACTGATGCTGCAAGTTGAGTTCTAGACCTTTCCTCCATTATTCATAGTTGTCCTTGACCCTTATCGCACCATTAAAAGGCATGGCCTATGCAGCAGACTTTATTTCGTCACCAAGGAAAACGCCCCCACAAAAACAAAACTTATTACTTATGCATGTACCTCGGGTTTAGTTGCATGAATTTCATTATACTGTACACCTCCAAATTCTATTAGAAACATGAAAACATGGCTCGCTTGTCCAAGTGAAGGTTTGGTGATGTATGTGGCGGTCTAATCATTTATCGGGAGTGAATCAGCCAAATGCATGATAAGTGTGACTAACTGAAAAAAAACAACTACACACAAAGCTTGTGGCTAAGAACACACAGTGGTAGGCAGCAGTTGCAAAGAAGGTAGACACTGAAGAATATCAAAGAGATGTACTAAGAATTGATGAGCCTCGTTATCAAAAAACTTGGTGGAGTTAATGAAACATGGAAGTTTTATATAGATTTAGACAGAAGTACACAAGTATTTATAATTGCTTACAGCTACAGTGCTCCATGGCCTTTTGCGATCTTTGCCAATTTATCCGGGCAATACAAATAAACTTCCTCAATGATTGCTTAACTATTATTAGAGAGTTTTTCTGCACAGAAATGTCATTCAAATGAATGATGCAATTAAAAATATTGCCTAATAAACTAATAAAAATGTATTAGGATGGTATTATTCTGAATTCCACAACTAGTGAATGAGTAAAACTTTGCAATATTTTCACAATAAATTTATATCAGTACCACCAGTTTTGAAGCACAGGTGACGACATTGAAGCATAAAATCTCATGTATGGCCGCAAAATAAACACATTATTTCCTTGAGGAGGAGGTGGGTTAGATAGGGTTAAGGTTAAGGCGGGAAGGGAGAGGAAGAGATATGTATTGTTAAGAGAAGGGGCTTGGGGTGGGATTGGAGGGTGTGTGTTGAAACAAGGGTGGGGTAGGGAGTAATGCTGTGGTAGAATTGGGGTGGGGTAAGAGAAAATGAGGAGGAAGAGAAGTGGCAAGAGAATGAAATTGAAAAATGGAAAGATGAGAAGGTTATGAATGCACTTTTGTCCAGGACTTTCCTCTGGGATAGAGAAAAGTAATATTGACAAGTATGTGTTTACGTTAGTATGCAATCTTTAATTTGGTCCTTAGGAAATAGATTAGCTGTTTTTCAGAAGGTTCCTCCATTAGTGTAGTGGTGCATTCATGTTTTTTCCACAATTATGTATCAATGCAGAAACTCATCAGAATTTCAACGGAAAAGCACCAAACCAGCCTCTGAATGGATCAAATGAGTGTGTTGTTTATTATCCACTGAGAGTCTATCCTGATTTTTTGTGAATCTAAACAGTTTACGTATCTATGAAAGATTTTTTTACACCCAATTTTTCGTGCAAACTGTAAAACATTTTACAACCTTGTGATATGCCTGTGGCCTCAACTCTTTTGCAAACTTTTGAGTCAATGATCACTCAAAACCATGTCGTGAACTTTGTCAATCACTTTGAAGGAAGCCACTCCCACTGGACATCCCGAACAATTTTTATCATTTGTGGACATATAGTCCAGTTTGAAATCATTCATCTAATTGTAAACAGTTGCAAATACAGGAGTAGATGAGCCATGAACTTCATTCAACTCGGTTTTGATCTCTTTTTGCATTAAGCCTCTGAATAGAAGGGTTAAATCACCACAAGAAACATTTTTTTTTCCATTTTTCTAAATTAACGAAAATTTGGCACCTCAATCAACTATGAATATGAAACCACATGATGGATATGGCTGAAACCTTAAAAGCAGTCTAGTGGAAAATGAGGCTCCCAAATGGCAAATCTTTTCCAAAACTGCGAGTACCATCTCTTGGGTTTTCTAAGAACTTATTGAATGACTCACGCATATTGTATAAGACTCCTTACTCTATCTGATACTTATTCTTTCAATTAAGGTATCACTATACCAATTGTTTATGGCAAATATTTTTATTATATTTACCATATGAAGTTGTATTTGGGTCAATAATGTGAAAGAGTCAGGTTTTTATTTTAATCTGTTTTTTTATATTTTGTGGATAAGCCAACACTGGCTTTTCCATAATTATTAAATGCTGTTAAGTTAATTCTAGTGAAGTAACTAATGTTAAATGCACGTTTTCCAGTAATAAGGACCAAAAGAAATTTATTATAACAATTTTAATGGTGGTTATCAAGTTGTAAAGAATCAATATTTATTTTGATTATTTTAAAGCATTGACAGCATCAACTATCATAATTAATGGTGAGAGTTTGAGTAAAAGTCCCGAAATTCGCCATCAGTGTTATGACTACTGCCCAAATAGTACAGCTACAATTGTTTTCTTTTACTGCTCTACTGCAACAAGCAGGCAGAAGCATGTGTTTGCAGTTAGAAAATTCATAGCTGCAATGTTATCATTACAATGCAGTGTTCAACAAATGACAAAAATGTTCAACTGCCTCACCATACCAGTCCACACTGCAAACACATCGTCAATGCACTTGTACTGGTAATAAATATATTTCAATTTTCCAACCACTTATGCATGCCAAGAAAACATGGTCATTGAAGCAGAATGATAGGTGTAGATGGGAGGCTTTTAAAATGTGGGTGCGGAGAAGGATGGAGAAGGTGAAGTGGACAGAAAGGAAAACAAATGAGGAAGTACTAGGGATGGTGGGCAAGGAGAAGGGTTTGTTGGGAGAAATCCTATGGAGGCAGGAAAAATGGATGAAAGGCGTATTGAGCGGCAGTGGGATTTGAAGACTGTGATAGAGGGGACAATTTTAGGCAAAGAAGGAAGGAGAAGGAACAGGATAAGGATGTTGTTGGACAGAATGAAGGGAGGGAGGAAGCACACAGAGATGAAGAGGGACTTCATCATCGAGCAGGATGTTGGGTTGTGTTTTTGTTATGAAAGACAAGATATTTAATTGGTAGTTGTTTCCATTCAAAACCTGTCTTAACCAGTAGATAACCTATAATAATAATTCTAATGATGAATAATATTTTTTTAAGTCAATTAATAGCCAGGAGCAACTATAGGGGTCAACCCATGGCCAACCCTTTCATTTGTAGGTGGTAATCTCCATTAAATTTATAATCGTTGTTCTAAAAACACCTTTAGTGGGCTCACGAATTCATTAAGGAATTGGGATTGATCTCCTAATTTTTAAGCACATTTTTGGCCAGTACCACTGGCTTGGAAGCACACACATTAGTAAAGAGGTTAACCACCTCTTGTGGAAGCACACACATGGAAAGGTGATGTAAACAGGCCAACCACGTCTACCCCTAGGAAATGATATATATTTATATATACATGAAACTTTGCATCTGATGGTGTAGTGTATGCGCTGAATTCAGGGGTGCCAAAATAATTTGTTTGGAAAATATACCAAGTTCTTAAGTTTTCTCATCATGAGAAGAGAATCTTAGTGAGCAAAATACAACATAGCATTCTTTCACGCTCTACACTCAGCTTTAGCAAAATGTCAAAGACAATTGTAGTTTTAGGACAGTAAGGAAACCTACAAAAGGACCACAAGCACATTTTTTAACTACCTACAGTGAAACCCTTTCTACATTTGCATGAGGGGAGGGCAAGAGGACAAATGCGTACATTGCAGAGAAATGTAACAGGAGGTAAATCAAAATATGCAGGAAACTAAAGTAAATCCAAATAAATAAATCAAATTTTTAATTTATCTTAAGGTTTCTGTGACATTTATCTGATAAATGTTCAATGCTGCTTCTGGGAATTACCATTGCATAGGTTAGCTAACTTACCAATCTATGCAATGACAATTCCCAGAAGCAGCACTGAACATTCATCAAAATTAAAAAGTCAGAATCATCAACTGTATCCACAAAAATCCACCTATATAAAAATGGCACTATGCTGATAATCAATTATGTTTGCAAAACATGGATAATGACAAAAAAATTGAATTATATCAATGAAAGTGTAATCATATCACATTGGTGGTGAAGTTAAACTAATGTTATGTAAAAAAAAGGCAGGCACAAAAATGTCTAAATTCTGTGGCAAATGGGACACACTTTCTGTAAAAGTTTTATTTCAAATACCCACAGGTTAAATGACTGAAGAGTTAAAAACAAAGAGTCAAATTACAATCAATTATATTTGCAGCAATCATGTATACTATTCATTCTCACTCAATTTTTAAGCTTATCTATGACTGCCATATCCTTCTATACTTGTTGAGAAAGTAAACAATAATGGACAGTTTTCCCATTTGTGATAGTAGGTTATTGGGGGTAATTTGAAAATTGGCAAGAGTAAACAGCAGAATATAGAAGACAGGACATATACAGAAACTTTGCAGGCATTATGTTAAGTATGTAAATGGTAGGAAGCATAAATTTTAGGAACATAAAAGTAAGGTTTAAGTGTACATAAAAAGAATTTTAACTCAAGCATTGAATATTCAGCCTTTGCAGTGATCATCAGTACCTCAAAGTAGCAACCTCAAGCAAAACACTTTGAAAGAGTGTTTTCGAAATAGGTACAAACACTAACAGTTTACACTGATCTCAAAAGTTGTGGTTAGAGTTTAGTAAGCTTATGAAACTAATTTACCATGAAATTAGCTTTTTCGTGCTCTAATTTTCAAAAAGGCATACAAAAATTGTTCAATTTAGCACTTAACCTGAAATCAAAGTCGGCACAAATTCATTGTGCAAAACGTACACCATTCCCTCAGTTCTGTTTGATGAATTACACTGTTATAGCTCAAACGAGAGTAATGATTTGTTGTGATGAACTATCACTTGTATTGCAACCAAGATAAAAATTTATAGAAATGAATAAGGATGTCTGTATATATATATACATATACATGTGTTTATATATAAATAAATATATATATATATATATATATTCCATGAAAATTGACCAATCTAGTATAATAATAAGCAATATACTTCGTCAGTGGTTCCCTAATTCTTTAACGGACACATTAATTAAACACACAACTACACATGCAGCACATTTCTCTACTTTCTATCATGAACAAAAGCATTACAGGGTATTATGCTGTTCAGTGGCCTAATATTTCACTCATAATAATTTATCCAAAAACATAGTCTCTACACAACCCATAAGGATGGAATTGCCATGTTACAAGTCATCTTAGCAATCCCTACACTCAAACTAATTTTTGAAGTTAAATGTCTGCCAGGTAAATATGATTCCCATTTACACATATCACTTACAACAATGTAATGGCAAAAGCAGAACCAAAAAACTGAGCATTTTGGCCATTCACTCTAATGGTTAAAATGAAGTGTACGAAACCAAAGGGCTTCAAATTCAGTTTCCATCAAACAACATAACATTGAATGATAGATCTTATTCATAGAATCATCTACAGTGTTTTCTATTCATCCTAGATCACAAGCAACGGTGAAAAGAATCAATGAAAACATGGACGAGTATGAATGTCAAAAATCAATTTCTTCAACGTATCTCTGAAAGACTTCTACTGAACAGAATAAGATCCAAGATTGTCCAAATGTATTAGAAAACATGCCTATGTATATATTATTGCAAACCTTTCTTTGACATGGTTAATTTTTCAGAAAAAAAATAAAATTAAACCCAAACCTTAAGAAGCAAATTCTATTATGCTTGAAAGGAAGAAATTCATATTATTATCAACAGAATTTTATAAACCTTTACTTTACACCTGTTGTATTGTCAACCAAATTTAAGTCAAGAATCACAAAGAAATTAGTGAATTAAAATAAATTTTGAAGCACTAACTCAAATTAAGTAACAGTGCAATTTTTATTTAGCAAACATTTTAAATTAAAAAATTAGCTTGAGGCCTGAGAAAAAATATATATGAAGGCCATTTAGTCTCTAATAAGCCAGGAGAGAGATATTTTTTTCCAATGGAAATAAATTGAAGTGAACTGTTAGATAAAATTGCCTAACAGAAATCAAAGAGACAATTTTAATAAAAAAGATTGTCTGGCATGAAAAAGAATTACAGAAGTTATTTAACTTCCAAAACAAATTTTCAGGTCATTTTCACTAAAATATACCTTAATAACAAGCTTAATAAAGCTTCGAAAGTGAGATTCTTGACCCTAATAAATGCTTACATTAGCTCCAATCCTGGAAAGGTATCTGTTTCGGATGTGGAAATCAGAATGCGGCTGCAACAGGTCATGAGGGGTGACATCTGACATTGATCCTGAAGCAAGCAGTTTCTCTCTCTCTAATATTTCCGATGCCCTGAAATTGCAAAGAGGAAAATTCCATGGAGAACACTTTCCACCATTACCTTCACCATCCCTTTCATGACAGTCAAGTCATAACATTTTCAGGACAGTGAATACCTCAGAGTCTTCCAAGAACAAATGTCCACAATTAAATAAGGACATAATATGCCTAGGTCATACTTTAGTCACAAAATATTCATCACTGCATCAGTAAGACACATTGCGCAAAATGTGTTTATCATGAATTTTGCCAACTTTTTCCAAATTACCAGGACAAATAATACTAATTGCATTCCAGCCACAATTATTTTACTCTCACAGTCTCTGATGAATTCATTTTTTCAAAGAATTTCGCTTTTTTTATCAGTTTCATGCCAAGGAAATTACCGAGTTTCACTGCATATGGAGAGTTATAAATACAGACATAAACTTTAAATCATCATTCATATAACTAAATAACCACTAAAGTCTACATTCCAGGTTTTTACACCAAAAAATATTAATGAATTTTTTCCACTGACCCACGAATACTTATTTAATTGCTTTTTTTAAATGACCATAAATTTTTAAATGACCATAAATTTTTAAAAGACCATAAATATTTATTATGGCAACAACTTAGACAACATTTGATTATGGTGGGACATTTGGGTGACCATCACACAATATCACATGATTTGCCGGGGTGAATGAGATAACAGTTAAAACTTTATGGCAAAAGCAATCAAGATAAGATATTTGGGAATAAGAACAGCCATGACTCTAACAAGGTTGCTTTGGAAGCAACAGTTTTTGCTTATTGGCATTCAACAAAAATGTTAAGAGGTTTGCTCCTCTGAAGGGTTGAGTACAGCACTTTTAACTGCTCTTCACAAAACACTTGGGAATCAAAATGCTAATTAACAAGATATCTATGACCAACAGGACTTAAACTCAGAAACTGTGTACACTAACAGAATCTTAGAGGATTAAAATTTCATGGGAAGAGTTGCAAAATTTAAGATATTTATTCGAGATGAACCAGCATGAATGTGGACACACACATTCAGCTATGCGATAAAATATTATAACTTCAAAGATTTTTACACCATCATTTCATAAATTTATTCAAAAAGTTTAACT
The DNA here is from genome assembly GCA_037158775.1 of Hetaerina titia. Classification (NCBI taxonomy): domain Eukaryota; kingdom Metazoa; phylum Arthropoda; class Insecta; order Odonata; family Calopterygidae; genus Hetaerina; species Hetaerina titia. The sequence continues at coordinate 72,810,008 of CM073778.1, read as the reverse complement.
ACAACAGCAAGGTAAAACAGTTAAATACTACTCAATTTTGAAAAAATTTGGCAAATTTTTGGCAACCAAGTAAATTTAATCTTTCCAAAAGCCCTCTGTTAGCATGAAAGTAAAAATTACCCCAAGGGTGACACAGCTGTCCCAGTGGCAGAACTATGATTTTCTATAGTACTTATAAGGAATAGTCTCAAGGTCATTTCCAGCTGCAATTTCTTCTTATATGACTGGTTTTTACTGGCAGCTCTTTGCTTCAGGGTAAAATTGATTTGGCAATTGTCTTAAATTGTGTTGTTGTAATTGTAAGAGAATGAGGCCATGCAGACAATGGGGTTCCCATGGCAGCCAAATTGATAAACGCAAAAAAACACTTAAAGTCCATATTTGAACAACGTTTTATAAATATTTTGAACAACATACAATAAATGGTGAATGGAACAAAGTGATTCAATCCTTTGTCTTGATAATAGGTCAAGTCCCACACATATAATAAAATCCTGACATATTTTAATGAGACCAAAACAATGTTTCTCCACAGATCTTCTCATCAGTTTCATAAAAATAATTCTCAGATCTCCCCTCTTATTTGAAAGGTTGTATGGTTTTTTGGCAGCGGTTCCAGTGGCACAAGTTGAAATAAGGAGGTCATTAGGGTCACTTCCTGCAGGTGGATGCCGGAAAATATCTAATCAGTTCATCTACTCTTATAAAAAAAATGGTAAACATAAAACTTCATACCAGTCCTGTTATTAGTTTTTGAGTTACCATGCCAAGAAAAAGGCTTATCACACACAAACATCAGAAAAAATATGTTCAAAACATATTCAGGGGACCTCAAGAATCCCTGTACAGCACACAAACTAATCCACAAGGGCATAATGCAGACAAGAGTCTGGCCATGTAGTCTGGGTTTCTTATGGCACCACAAGATGGTTATAACAGTGCTTTCAGAAAAATATGTTTTGCTTGTAAGTTTCTCTGGACATGATGAAAATCCTACTTATGCAATTGATTATATTTTAATAGTATTTAAAGTACACATTATTAGTGCTACATTAAGCAAATGATTTAGTTGTTCAAAAAAATGTACATTACCGAGTGGTAATTAGTTTATTAACGATAGATGACCAGTTCTTTCCATGTCCTTCTGTAACCTCCTAAGCACATAAAGTAAACTCTTGCTTACCTGTGTAAGATAATTGGTGCTCTTCTCTTTCCCTAGCACCTCAAAACGTTAATAAAATTACAATCGTATAGGCACTTAAGAGTCATGGAAACTTTGATATACTTCCTAAAAATATGTTTGAATACCTTTGCTTTTATAAAAATTTTTCTTTGAAAAAATTTTTAATTCTGATTACAAAATCAAACGTCAAAAGTATTTGTTTTACTTTGAAACATTTTTGTACTACCCTTCCTTTCTCATGATCAGTTTCCCTTACGTTCACCATCCCTGAGAACTCCATGCTATATTTTGAGGCAAGGAAATACATAGCTTTACTATGCAACAAATAAGTCAGTAAGTAATAATCTACTATGAATTATTGTAATCAGTATCATTGGATGAACATAAATATAACATCACTTGTTTCGTTCATGAGTTTGGTACATCTAAACAGAATGACAACGGAAAAAGGTATTTGCTCTCAAGTTTGATAGTCCAGAATATTGACCAGGAAGCACTTAAAAGACTACCGGAGGATGACAAGCTAGAAGAAACCATCCTTCAGGGGTACAGTCAGCAGCAATCAGGCGGTGTAGGAATTCGAGGCATAGAATTTCAAAATGTATCACAAAATGTTGAAAAGCACACATAAAGAACTTCACAGCAAGTAGATGTTGGTTATGGCAGTTTAAGATAGGACATCATTTTTGAGATAAAGGGTCATTTTGAGATAGAGGTCATGAGTGCTAATAGCAACACAGATGGACCATTTAGGATAAATTTTATGGCTGAATAAGTTTTACAATTATGTTAGCTGCATAACACAGATGAAACAGGCCTCAAGCTCTGCCATAAAAAATGCAAGCTTTACAAAGTGAATCCTTGATGAAAAATCAGATTGGAAAGATGTCTCGACACTTCTATGTGTTAATGCAGATGCTAGCCATAAGTTCTGTAGGAAAATTTTGATAACCCCTGAGCACTATGGAATTTAATGACTGAACTCCCTGCACTTTATAGACATTCAGCAAATACGCATGTATTTCACAAGAGTTTTTACCACAGACTGCTTTCACAATCACTTTGTTCCCAAAGTCGTGAAATACCAAATTAATGTTCTAGGAATTCCAACAGATAAGGTAAGAGCACTTTTGATTTTGTGCAAGCCCCCCCTCCCATCCTGTCATTGACAATTTGCACAGGAAGGATGGTAAATGTTAGATGCCTGGATTTGCACCCAAATACAACTCTGATGTTTCAGCAAATGGATCAAGGAGTGCATATTGCTTGCAAGAGATTGTACAAGCAAACATTTTTGAATGAAGATATAGAAGTGCTAGAGTCAAGGGATAATTGGGTTGAAGACAGGAGAAGACAGAGAACAATTATAAATATAAAAACTATAATTTCAAGTCTGTGTGCTACAAATGGGCTGATTCTTGGAGAGAGATGAAATAATTCACTATTTAAAATGCATGGTAAAAGTTGTCATATAAGAGACAGTTGATTTCCCTTCACAAGATTCGAACCTGAAGATTATCAGGAACATTCACACAATACAAAAGGAAATACATGGTTTGTTTCATATGCCAATGATGGAATATAGAAACTCCAATTGCATGTACAGAGGAAACTCACTTAACAAGGCTAATTCATACCAGAATCTTACTCAGAACACAAAACACTTGTTAAGTAAAATAATTTTCCCAAATAAATTAATCCAAATATGTCAATGTGTTCCATGCCAAAAGAAATAAACTACACATAAGGTTTATTCGACGAAAATTATGCACACGTTGTTAAGGGTCATGAATCATCTTCACCTTTTCTTCTAACACAGAATGGATCAACCAGGCATTCCTTTATACTTATTGAACCACACACAGCTTACCTTAAATACTTCTTCTTTGGCTGTTGATGATCTTGGCATCTTCTTTAAGAGGGTAGCAAAAATCACCTTTGCCTTCTCACAAATGACATTCTCATTAATATCGTACAATGTAATTGCTTTTCATTCATCCACTGAGAAGCAATGTTTCAACATCGTTCCGGATATGTAATCATTACGTAGATATTTTTGTCACTCCCTTTGAAGCATATATATATCTCCTTAACATTGTTCTTGTTCTTGAGGATAGTGTAGCAAATCATTGATGCCAACTGATTGCATGTGCATGCATGATCAGTCCTGTTGATACCTCATTCTTGTTTATCAATGATTTTACTGTTCATTTCTATGGTTATTTTTATTATATTTTGGCAGTCTTCTTGTGGCTTTTTCTTTGGAGGCATTTGGCAAGGGGAATTAAAGTGTGTGCAATTAAATAACAAATAATATGGCTGAATGCAAGTTTGGAAAAATGCATGATCATAAGTGATGCTAAGAACGCGGGCTAAACAGCCTGAGGTAGCAGGCACACAATCTGGGACTTCCCCTCTCTTTATCACTAGTTATGCGAAAAGTAGCTTGCTGAGTGAGTCACTTTTTTACAACATTTTTGATGCTAATCCAATATATTCACTATATGAGGTCCTCATGAAGGGAGGTTCCACTGAATCTATATTGCAATAATTCAATCTTTTCCAGGAGAGGTTTAAAAATTATTATAAATTTTCCAATTGTTATTCTTAAAATTCCTTTGCATTAATTCTTTAATATTATATCATCCATTTTGTTTCCGTAATTTTTAACACACTTTGGGTCAGATAGAATTCATTTACAGAAAGTAGATTCAATATCTATATTTTAAATTTCAATAAAACAGTCATCTAGCACTGGAAATCCATCAAATAATCTTGTCATGATTTCAATGCTATAATATCCATTATTTTAACTCATAAAATTATTTATTTAAAATTTCATTACATAATGAAAATTTTAATAAATAATTCCTACCAAAATAATCTCTAGAATGAAAACAAATGCTCTCACAGCATTCTTCATTTGTCAACAGCTGTTCATTTGGTCAAATTAACAAGTAATTTAAATCCTGCTACCTTCAATAAAATCTAGCTAAATTTAATTGCCATTAATCATTTCACGTTGTTGCCTAGAAAACTGTCAGCTGTCCATATCCACAAATATTTCAGCAAAATGAATAAGCCATTAACTTAAGTTTCTTCTGCAAGTGGTATAATTTAAGAATGCCTCAGAATAGAGGTGGCTGAGCATTGCAACAACACTGCTAAAATTTGCAAAAGAAAACAATTTCCTTAAGTTTAACTCACATTTATTAAATGAAAACCTGATTGATACCCTTAATGTATCTAATATGTTGCAGTAGTTTTCAAATCATGTGACAGACTTCTATGTGGATGGGATTCAAAAGCTGGTTGCACAATTCCATAAGTGCCTTAATATTAGTAGCAATTGGGTCGTGGTAGTCCAGGGGTAGTGTGTTGGACTACTGACCGGAGGGTACCGGGTTCCATTCCCGGGCAAGGCACTCTGAGCACCTGCAGTACCATCCAAGCTATGTGATTTTTTGGGTACCAGATCTTCCTGGGAAACCATAACCGGCACAGGGAAAGGAACTGGCCCCCCTACCCTGATGTGTGAATATTCATACACCGTATAGGGCTTAGTGAACTATACCATCACCATCAATATACATCACCAACCTTTGGGTTGATTACTGTGTTTATGGTTTTAATAGTAGCAATTATGCAGAAAATTAAATTAGGATACAGGCTTTCATGCAAAAAAAAATTGTTAGGAAAAGTATACTTTTTTAGATTTCAAAATGGTACTAACTGAATAAAAAATCCCTCTTATTTTATCCAATTGGAATTTTTTTCGGCTATGCATAAGATTTTTTTACACTTAAGGCTTTCTTTTTACCAAATAAAATCATTGCAAGTAGTCATGGTTAAGCACGCATGATAATATTGTGAGGTTGCTTGTGTCAAATTCCCAGTTCATCTGGATTCTGCTCAATCAAAACACAATCCTTGGCCCCAATACAGTTCAGATTAGCAAGGATTTACTGTATTCATTTAAAATCCCATAAGTCAATTTTTTCATGAAAAATAAACTCTCTTCTACACCAAATATGGAGAAAGGTAAAAAAGGATGGAATGCAAGAATAAAGCTTCGTAAGTTCTACCTGAGGAAGCGACCATGGGTGAAAATAAAAATAAAGATCTGATGTAAAGAAAATGAAGTAAAGATAATATGGTTTGGAATAAAAACAATGGGAAGCGGAAAATACATCCGCTGTATCTGATGATCAATGATCCTCCCATTATAAATGCTAGATTATATTTACTTAGCTTATTTCACCTGGAATGAATATTTTTACTAGAGAAATGAAAATAAAATATTCTTCATACTCACAATCTATTCCTTTCGTATACCTCCCTATCAGTCGCAGACATATTAAGTATCCCTGTGGACATTGAGTCCAAGATCCATATTATAACAGTAATAACAAGTGACACTGTGAAGAAAGACAAGAATGACTAAAATTAGAAACAGATTGAGATCAACAATGGTTTCAGCATTTCTGATCAGATTACAATATTGATCACAACATCAAACTGTTAAGCATACTCAAGATCATCATTCATTGTCATTAACTTTTACTTTAGCAAGAATTCAAGAGCTCTACGGCCTCTAGGTTAAATAATAATAAGGGGGAAAAACTCCACTGGCCGTAAAAAACAGTTGCAACTCTCGTCAGACCAAATTGTTGTGTTGGTATTCGCGGGAACCAACCACAACCTCTCGACCAAGAATACCCTCTGTGGTGGTTTACGGGAAATTAATCCACGCCAGGGACCACACACAGCCACACACACACTATCCTGTCTGGAATCCTTCACGAAGCTGTGAGACTTCGTTAAAGATTCCAGGTGGAAATGTAATCCTTCACGAGGCTGTAAGGAAGACCCCGTTAAGGATACCAGGATGTATTACAAGCACACACTCTGTGACTATCCACGAAGGACGAGCACAGACCAATCACACACACTAGCACTCAAGAAGCACACACACACGCACTCAAAGGGCCCAACTTCTGGGAGAATCTGAAACGGTAGAGCGCAGACGAGGATAGCGTTGAACACGCGTGTTTCGGCCACAAAGTGGCCCTCTTCAGCGAACTGAAGGGAAAAAACACCTCCAACACAAGGTTGAAAGTAAACTACTAAACTGTAATGGCCCATTACAGATATAACAGACCAGACAAATCAAGCATTACCCAACATTTACTCAAGGAAGACCATCAAACATCAGAAAACGAAATGAAACTTATCAAACAGACTCCCAACCACCTTTTGGACGCCTACGAAAGCATTTTCATTCACAAATTCAAGAAGGTCGTAGTTAACAGCGATTAAGGGCCGATCCCATTCTCTCCTCTTTATTCCCTTTTGAAATGATTTCTAACTCCTGTTTAAAGTGATACTTTGTAATTCCGCAGATTTTCAGAGTCTGTGGAATTACAAAGTATCATTTCAAATTTCCGTTGGACTTAGTACTTAACCCCCCCCCCTTTTTAGTCCGTTACTCAAGAGACCTTTCACTTCCTACCCCCCCCCTCCCAACTCCTTCACTAATTACTTCTTCCCGTTCCACCCATCCCATTGGTTTCTGTTCGCCCCACCTTCCTCCCTTCCCCACCCCCCCCTCCTCTCCCCCCCCCCTTCCCCTTTGCCAATAAGTTTAAAGTATTCCATCTTCCCACTAATCCTATTGGTCCCCTATCTCCTACATCCTTTCCACAGTCACTATATATATTTGACGTCTGTCTTCGGTAGTTTACTTTCAACCTTGTGTTGGAGGTGTTTTTTCCCTTCAGTTCGCTGAAGAGGGCCACTTTGTGGCCGAAACACGCGTGTTCGACGCTATCCTCGTCTGCGCTCTATTGTTTCAGATTCTCCCAGAAGTTGGGCCCTTTGAGTGCGTGTGTGTGTGCTTCTTGAGTGCTAGTGTGTGATTGGTCTGTGCTCGTCCTTCGTGGATAGTCACAGAGTGTGTGCTTGTAATACATCCTGGTATCCTTAACGGGGTCTTCCTTACAGCCTCGTGAAGGATTACATTTCCACCTGGAATCTTTAACGAAGTCTCACAGCTTCGTGAAGGATTCCAGACAGGATAGTGTGTGTGTGGCTGTGTGTGGTCCCTGGCGTGGATTAATTTCCCGTAAACCACCACAGAGGGTATTCTTGGTCGAGAGGTTGTGGTTGGTTCCCGCAAATACCAACACAACAATTTGGTCTGACGAGAGTTGCGACTGTTTTTTACGGCCAGTGGAGTTTTTCCCCCTTATTATTATTTAACTTTTACTTTGCTGATAGCTTTAGTTTAAACCTTATCCTTTGGAAATCTAAAACGGATTATGCATTAAAGAAAGTAATCAGTATTTAACAACATATTTTGTCACTAGAAAATTAATAAGAATTACAGTATCATTACATGGCATCATAAAACTGTTCATAACAAAACCAAGTATGAGGGTACACTGAAAACTAATGTACACATGCTTATAGACCATTAACAAAATGACCTTCACAAGCACTCCTGGTGGCATGAGCAAGTAACATTCCCCCTCAACACGGATCCACAGTTTTGAGGTTGTTATATTGATCCAATGTATGGAAACATGTCCTAGTGCTATGTCAAAGGGAGTTGAACAGCGTGCTGTTATCGTATTTTTAACTGTAGAAAAAGTGACTCCTATGGAGATTCATTGTCACTTAAAAGCTGTTTATGGTGACGATGCTGTTGATAGGTCTACTGTAAATCAATGGGTAGTAAAATTTCATGGTTGCAAGCCTGGAAAAGCCATAATTGTTGATGAAACTTCTTTTGACTGTGTTTTGGGATGCTCACCGAGTTTATGTTACCAATTTTCTGGAACGATAGGCAACAGTAAATTCTTCTCAGTGTATACAGACTCTAACTGTTAAAATATTGTTTGTTACGTGACTGTTGCCATCAGGACAATTGCCCAATTGCAACAAATATCATTAAATAAAATAAATAAAACACCTCCGATGTTGAGTTTGTTGTGTTAAAGGCAGCCTGGTGCCAATAACCTTGCAACATGACAGCACTCATCCACACACCTCGCCCACAACTGGACACACTCTGCAAAACCTGAAATTTGAACCGATTCCACAAGCTCCTTGTTTCCTCGATCTTGCACCTTGCGATTTTTATTTTCTTCCTTGACTCAAGAGACACCTCAAGGATAATCATTACACCTCGGACAATGAGGTGAAGGCAGTTGTCAAGTCCTGGATTCAAGAAACTTCGGAAGAGCTTTCCAGGGACGAAATGAAAAACTTCTTACACGTTGAGAGAAATGTGTTAGCCTTAACGGTGAGTATTTTGAAAAATAATATATGATTTTGATACCTAAGGATTGTACTTTAATGTACTTTTCGTCCGGTCTTGCTATTTGTTTTTTTGGCACTCTACAAGCATGCGTGCATTAATTTTCAGCCTACCCTTATATATTGAAAAAGGTGAATGAACTCAGTGAAGACGAGGTTTTGTTCAAACAAATCTTGTTCAATTTGAAGACCATACTTTTCAAAAATGAGCCCACTATTTAATATCACAATTGATGCAGGGTATGCAAAATGTCTGGATATGGCCCAAGAATGATTAGGACAAAATAGCCAATGTACGACAGCAATGCCGATGAGTTTTCTAAATTATCAGGGCAGCAAATTCAGCGCATAAAAATATTAGTTGTGGCAAAATGATCCACATTTGCCAGCAAATAATCGTGAGTCTATGAAAGGTCTCAAAAAATAAATTTTAAAAAAGTAATTTTGGTTAAAACCCAGCAAGAGTGTAAACTATGCAATAGAAAAATTCCATGGAATCATACCGCATAGCCAACCAAGGAAGAACACCTCCAGCAGAAAATACCCTCCTTTGTCAACAATGGATCCAGCTGCCATTGTTATGACAGCAAGCCCAAGGTTCTGCAAAGATTGAGCACTGGAATAAAAATTAATGTCAGAGCAAAAGTCATGAGAAGTAATGGCCATTAATAGATGCATCTGAGATTTTTAAAAAAAGTTTCCAGTATCAACAAATGGTAGGAAAGATCATTTTTAAAGCAATCAACAACCTCAAGTACAGATGAAAGTTTGAGAGTATTCACTGCTATATAAACAATGCATTCTGAATCTAATTAAAAGAAATAGATTTCAAATATAGGATTGACAATGTAAACATATGGGGACATGTTAAATGCTTCACATTGATTCTTTGAGAAGCTTTATTTTTTTGATAATGAATTATGGCAAGGATATCACAGAAATTGAGAAGACAAACAATAGGAGAAATATGCATTGCTATAGGGACAGATGTAACAGCAATGACATCTAACAGAAACAACAGGCATAGATGAATTAAAATTGGTGAATTTTACTTTTATAAGAGTAATTACAAGTATGTTTTAAGTGACTAAAAAGTGAGCTCTATCTGCTACTATGAATCGAGTTGTGATAAAAAATATGCAAAACTTGTGATCCAGTTTGCAAAAAGCAGCATCCCCAATAATTATAAATCGCACAGTTACAAGTTCATGAGCAATAACAATCTTTTAAAGTATTGATAAATTAGTTCAGTCATTTGGTTCCCAATTCCAAAAGTTCACAAGTGATTAGAACCACGACAGGAATTGAAACAAAAAAGATAAGTCTCAAAACTGCTATTCATACTAACTGCAAGTTAGGAGCTAATTGCGAAGTTAAATCTAAACATAAGATCATAATACCCACCAAATATTTTTAGATAAAAGTTTACACATTGTTACTCCGTACATGTATGTCACAACTCGTCACAAAAATTTCATTTGTTATGAAGATATATATGTGGTCCACAACTGTTTACTACCAGTCAGAACCTATGAGAGTTCAAGTTTCATCATATATTTTAATAACACATAACAGCACGGTTCTGATACTATGCTGTTGTTATTTTAGTGGCTTCATTCAACGTGAATAAATGGTAAATGCCACAAGAGGTGTTCTAGTGAATGAAGAGTTAACAAACACATTGGAATTTAGTTTACTCCAAATCCTCAAGTTTCTCTAAATTCAAACGTGAAATTTGGGGGAATTCACCATCTGTGAACCCCAATCATTTCATTTTATCAAAGTAGAAAAAATACACACGAAATCCTTCTCTACTAGAAATTCTTTGTGCAAGTAAAATCTGGAAAATATTTGTCAAGCTTCTCTCAAAAATATTGGGAACCTACATTTCATCCTCCTCATAACAACATGTAACCTCCAACTCATAACATGCAAAAACATTGGAAACTGTAATCTTGCCATCTCTTGACAGTAGTGTGAAAAATTTAGCACGAAGTAAATTTATACCTATAAATTTTGTATGATCACCAGTTACTTTTGAAACTTAAAACCAGTTACAAATATTTTACAATATTTCTGCGACAGTGTGAAACTTCTCATACACCCTACCATTAACTTCCGACAAGGAAAATATTTCTTTAAAGGTATTACACAGCTTTCGTTTATATTTTCTACACCCAATATAGCCCGATTCCTATCCAAATCACCACAAATACCCATTTTTGAACTAAGGTCCAACGGGACCGGAATGAAACAAAAAGCATAACTGACCAATGACTTCCTAAAATATAAAAATAAATGAACTCTTACCAGCTTGAAAACATCGTAAGGAGACAGCTATGACTTAATCGTAAAATTTGAAGCATTGCATTTACTCTGAGAATGACAGATAATTTTAAGAACACAAAATTGGTCAATATAAAACTAGAAGTCATGAAGGAAACCTTAAGAATTCAACCACAAACATATAATCATTCACTTACATGCCATAAGCAGTTCCAAGTTGATAATCCGGAATAACAAGAGACACCATTGGCCAAAGGGCACTAGCAAGCATTGAATATGCAAGGCCCATGATGCTCTGGAATACAATTTTCACACATTAAAGCAAAACATTTCTAGAATGCTTATCATCAATGTCATGTAAACACAAATGTAGACACTTACCATTCCAATAAATGGATTGAGGAATGTGAAGGCAAGGAGAGCATGGCAACCAAGGGTCACCAAAATGGATAGCAAAACCCAAAACACGTTGCGTCCTAATTTGTCCACCAGTAAACCCAGCAGGGGAGACGCAAAGGCTGATATAACATACACAATACTGTTCACTTGATTGGCAGCCTCAGGGGAGAACTCAAATTTTCTTTCAAAGAAAACTCTGGAGGAGATAAAAGAAAAGGAATTATCAAGCTTACTCGAGCTTGCCAGGAAGCCAAGTGAAAACAATGTTTACCAAAGAGTGTTGAATGAGCACTGAGACAATATTACACCTTCATTGAAAAAATATCACCCAAGCAAAAACTCTTCATTTTTTGCAATCAAATTGAAACGGTATCATTCTAATTTAAGGTTAATTTAATTTTTATAACTGGAATTGTCCAAAAAACAGGAAATCCCTTTAACTGAGGCCCAATGAATCAATAATTATGAGCTTATAATGCTTTTAATCAGTTCAATGGAATCATCAAGAGCAGAAGTCTTTCTAGAGAGTGATTATAATTTTCAACAGGGATTTTACACCAGAGTAAGTTTTCAAATAATATAATATTGATCCACTAACAGCCTCCATTTTTCAGACATTCATTGAATTTGTTTGCCTCAGGCAGACAACAATTTCTCCTCCATTTCAGGAGTCATCTTCACTTAAAAATTTCCCAAGTGATGGAGGAGAAACTGTTCCCAATCACAAGCAAACAAGACATCAAATCTAAGATAATATAAGTTTATAATCTATAGGCCACAACATTGTGAAAGGATTCACTCCAAATCACCTCAATTTACTCGAATATTAACATAAATTTTGGCATATTAACTTTTTATGTCTTCATATCACATAGAAAAAGGTTTTCCATTACATTAAATAACTGACTAGCAATGAGATAAAAGATCATTAATCGTAAACAGTCAACAGATAAGTAAGAAGTTTGCTGTTCCACATGATATAATTTCATTTAAAGCCAGTTTTGATACAGGGCCAATGCATCAAAAACAATACATATGCAACTCCAAAACATGACACTTATTCATCACAACCTTTGAGTGGAAAAATCTGGCCAACAGCAAGTCTCAATGGCAAATTATAGAGGAAACAAAAAGTTATGTTGCAAGCTAAAATGGAAACTAATAGCTATTAATGGTAATTATCAAAATAAACAATTCTATACTCACTTTCCTAATGCTATAAATGGAAAAATGGTGACATAATAGACCACACACACTCCGGATACCATCCAAAACGTTGCCGGAAAGTGTTTGACGTCTGTTATCCGTACCACTTCAGCTGGGTCATTTGCATCATTGCCATTGCCCCTTATCTTCTCCGCTCGCCAGTCCATCCAACCAAGGGCAAATGCACACACCAGTGACATTAAGCATGTGGTCGATGCTGAAAAGGGTGAATTGAGATGTTAGAGCAACTTTCACTGGTGATGGACAAACTTAGTTCCCACTATAAAAGTGGATCCCTGAGTATGAAGTATGAAGGTTCTGAGAAAGCATCTTTTACGATTAATATATTATTGATACAATATATTACAAAAAATGAACCCCAGGTTCGAATCCTGGCCATAGCAAAATTTATTAGTGGTATCCCAATCCCTACTTGGGTGTTATGCTGCTCATCAGATTGTATGTTTAACAGTGTAACCCCTTGGTACATTTTGCAAAGAGCAGACTAATTCTGGCATCAGGTTTCTCTCTCCACCCTTCCCCATCCTCTGAAAATCTTGCATTGACCAAATTACCCACCTATCCCTAATGGCATCAGTGACCTTAGATGTCGGTTGCCTCCTTTGCCATGACATTTTCATAATTTCCAAATACGTGAGAACCACAATCCTACGTCAATATTACCGCTTCCATCAAAATACTATAAAGACCTGGACATTGAAGCACCCTTTAGTAGCAATAAGGACCAGACTACTCAGCTCATTGGCCTTTCTTTTGAGATGCCAAGATGAGAAGACATTACTAACATTTACCCATGTGAGGGCATCTATTGACTCACGAGCCACACAGCACATCCTAAGAAGTACAGGGTTTGCCCTAATCTGTGAACGGATTCACGACAAAAGAAGCCGCTTGGATTGGAATGGAAAAAACTTCAGAATCAGAGGGTACCTGAGGAAATGTCCATCTCTATATAAACCGGTCATTACACAGTCTCAACATCATCAGCCCTGAGGATGGAAAATAACATGTTTTCCAAAATGTTGGGGTCATTAATGGAGGAACTGACCCAGTGGACTGACTGTCCCAAGTAGCCTTTTCCACTTCTTCATTAATGTTTTTTAAATTTTTTTATTAAAAGTCAATTGAAGGTTATGAACATTTTGTCAATGAGAACTAAAATTTGAAGCACACCCATTTTCACAATTCATAAAATTAATTTTTCCAGAACAAAGGAGAGATTTGAGCAATTTTCCACAAATCTAAAAATATAATATGATGACCTCATGGTATGTAGTGTTGGTCATGCATTATCACAATGTGCACCCCAGTAACGAAGAGAAGTCATTGAAATATTTCTGTTACTTCAAAATCTGCCGACTGCACTTGCTGCAAAACGTTTGTTGGGCTAGAAAATGCACTTTCCCCGATCAACAAAAGAGATTCATTGCAGGATTAACCCACAAGTACACACACAAGTCCACAGTTCAAGTCAAAGAAGATTCAACCTGCTTTTTCTTAAAGTTCTTGCATCAAATTGGAGTATACATGATTTCTTTTTATATTTTCCACACCCACTCCCCCACAGTACTGATTATTTTTGACATCACCCCATCTCCCTTCTCAAACGTTAGCCATTAAATTTGCACCATATGAATTATTAAATGATTGGTATAAATAATTAATCTCATTCCTCCCCCATGAACCGCAATGTAATGAATAATTTCTGTAATTTCCTCTAGGCATTTATAGCAACATTAACACTTCATTTCTTATTAATAGTTCATGTCAGAAGCACAAAATTAGAATTTCATAGAATAATAGGATTCAAGGATGAAAATCACTTTGCATGTATACTTCATGAAAAAGCATTATTTTTGCAAAACATGAATTCATAAATTTGTATCATTAAGAAATATTCTCGAGGTCAAGAAATGCACAGTAGATCATAAGAATGTACTGCACTGTCTTTCTCAAGGTTGAATGAGGTCAGCATTAGATTGGCACATCACCTCAAAGAGACTGACTTCTCACTCAGATGGTGATCATATCACTTCTCCTCAGATGGTGACTACATGCCCTAAAAAAAACATTGCAACACACTATAGCACCATATCATGACCTCAATCACAAGTCACTGATTCATCGGCAATTGCTCATCCTTCATCATTTCCCACAAATTACTAATCACAGTCAAGTACCAACAGCCACAGTCAGAGACCTACAACTTCATGGGTCCAATTTCTTACATGTCAAAATTTGAAAGACAAAAGCTTTTTTAGTTCCGCTGAATTTTGTTTACAACAATTGGTTTCATCAAACAGTCAACATCATCAGGTGAATAAAAATCATGCCTCTTGATTACAATTCAGTGGAACTTTTCATTTTCAAAAGTTTTTATTTTTCAGATTTTAAACATGAAATTTCATAAAGTTGAGCTGAGTACAATAGACTCTACATGTCCTTAATACCCTACCCATCTAACCCATCACAAGGGAATTCATCAGAAGATGTGAGCAAACCATCCATTAAGAGTATTGCTGATTAATGGCAAAATATTTCAGTGTTTTTCAGGAATTTTCAAATTACCAAATGTCATGTTTCCTTCCGTTATGGTCACAAGGTGTACCAGTGGAAAAACGTTACATCGTATTGATGTTCGACAGTCGACTTTCTAAGTTTACACTCAAATGATGTGTTTAACTAATATTTTGAGCAAGCATGATTGCATTCACTGTACTTCCAGGGACTTCCAACCCAGGTTTTCTTAGTATGATAGTTTTTTTGTTCATTCATAAAGCAGTGTCGTTAAATGGGCAGCTTTTCACAATTTAGTGCACTTATTTAAAAGTTCCAACTTCTAACAATATATAAAGTGAAGATCACATCTAAATGCCTTACGCAATGGAATATGAGGTTACTCAAGAATGGCAAGCACAATCATTCAAACTGTTTCTTTGTCCGTAATAGTTCCATAATAAACCCGAAAGTTACCACAAAACAAGTATGCATCCAAATGAATGTACATTCATGTTCTAATGCCAAGCACAAATTTCTGAAGAACTTCAATCTCACATTTAAAAACACATAAATACAACAAGTGGACACGTATTGAGGCACAATGGATTGATTAGGAATATAATGGAAGGAAAAATAGAAGGGAATATTCCACGAGGAAGACCAAGAGACATGTACATCATGTACAAATCAAGAAGGATGTAAAATGGAGAAGGTACCAAGGATTGAGGGCATCAATTTAAATGGAGTAGAATGGAAGGCTGCAGTAAACCAATCCTAGGATTGAAATACTGATGGAATACAACTTACATTTTCCAAACAACTTTACCATTCAAACCTTGAAAAAAAGAGTCGTTTTTTTCTTTTCCTCTATTTTTCATTAAAAAACCACAAACACAGTAATCGACTGGAAGGTTGGTTTGGTAGAAGTCTGTAGAGTATACCCAATACTAAGCCCAACAATGTGTGAGATTTACACATCAGGATAGGGAGGCCAGATCCTACCCCTGTGCCATCTATGGTTTCAAAAGAAGTTCTGGTACCTGAAAAATCACACAGCTTGGACGAAGCTTAGGGTACCTAGGGAGGATTGCCTGGGAATAGAACCCAGGCCCTCCAGTCAATAGTTCAACGCTCTACCCCTAGACTACCAACGTCCTAAGTTTTTCATTATCATAGTTTTAAAAAATTGAAAAATATAATTTGCAATAGTGTAAAATTTACATATGATGTTTCCAATTTAAAAGAAGGTGAGTTAATGAGTAAAAACATGGAAATCATAAGTTTTAATGTAGTTGCCATTAGTCTGCAAGAGGATGATTGTAGATTGTGATGCTTTCAAGATGTGTGTGTGGTACAAAGAATGAAGAAAAAGAGCTGTAGAGAGGAAGACAAACACTCAAGGTTAGAGTACGGCTTTGGGTAATTTGTATTCATTGCAAACACTCAAGGTTTTAAAAAGGATGGCTGAAGAGAGGAAGTCATTGTTGGGGGAAATCCAAAAGAGTAAGAGAGAGTGGATGGAGAAAATATTGAAAGTATGATGAAATGAAGATAAGGCCACGATAGAAGGGAGAATAATTGGTAAGCACAGTAGAGGAAGGGAGGGGGCTTTTTCAATACTATGGAGGCCGGCAGAAGTTATGAAGAAAGAGCTAATGATGTTGGGCAAAGAAATATGAAGTTCTCTGAATTGTTCAGGAAGTGAAAAACCATTTTCACTTCCTGAAGAAGTATCAACCAAAGAATACCTTTAAATAGGCAGAATACCTTGAACAAATAGATGTGTGCATTGATCTATATTGGCACTACTGAAAAGGAGATTAAAATTCTGAGATTTTAAAATAAATCCTACAAAATGCCTGCAAAATACTGCATAAGGTTAGCTATAGCTATTACCAGTTTCTTCATTCATTATTAATTTTCCTTCATAAAACCTCACATGTAAACAAAAATGATGAATTATTGAACTGACGTTAGTAATAAAATCAGACAAAAATGTTTCATCTGTTCCCAAACAATATATATAGATGGTCTTATTCACGAAAATACCAATTACTTTCTGCCGTGGGTGAATTAAGACAAAATCACAGACAGAAGTAAATTGGGTTTGCAAAATAGATTTTCATGCAAAGTTTCATATGAAATAATCCTTAAACAAAATAGGATATATAAACTGCCATAAATGATGAAGCTAAATGCTACTTACCAATGAGAAGAACAACCCCTGTGCACATGTAGCCTTGGTAGTATTTGGATACCCAATTGTATATGTACTGCATCACAAGGAAATTTACAGTTGAGCCAACACGAGCAAAACTAAGCTGCAACCCAAAGACCATATTGAGTTCCTTTCCTTTGAACCAAAGGACAGCATAATTGTTCTGTGCCACCGATAATGACTCCCCTCCAATCCTTCATCGTACATTTATTTGAAAGAAAAAGGAAAATAATAAATTATTAGATGCACAGACTTAAGTTAATGAACGTGATAAAAATGTTATTTTAAAATATACATTAGCATAAAATACACAAATATACATGGCATTATAAAGCTTGTTTCGAAGTGGCATGCTTGCAAACCTAATGACAGGCGAAAAACAGGAACACTTTTATCACAACATGGTGATGATGATGATAATAATAATAAGTTAACTGAATGGGAAAACCTTATTCATAAATACCATCGCAATATCAAGTCTTATTTTTTGTCTGTGCAATTTTTTTTCATCTCTCATCACCTCATACTAATCTTAAAAAATAAACAACTGCAAGAATTTACATGAAAATGTGAAACATTCCTGGGTTTGACTATCTTTAACTTGGCCTCAGGATATCCTTCAATTATGGTTATGTTTTAAATCTTTGCCAATTAATATAATGTTTATTGAAGCCAAACAAATTCTTACTCATGAATGAACTACATTCAAGTTTACAGCCCAATCGTTCACATTACAACTAAACAATCATTACAACTTCATTTACAACTAAAACTTAATATAATGTATTTTCTAAACTAAATATGATCAGGAGGCATCTCATATAGCATCTGGATGGTCCATGAGCACCGTCAGAATGGTCAAATTTTACCTCAATACAGTAAATATGCTTGTATTTAAATTTTAGGATGCCAGGAGAGTGTCAAAATAGCGAAACGGGATTTAACTCACCCAAAGATGAATCTGCCAACAACCATCAACCAAAACGCATCAAATATACCCCCAAGGGCAAATATAACGGCGCCAATAAAAACCAGAGTGGCGTAGATCACAGTTCCCAATCGAATTCCAAACACTCTGCACGAAAGGAAAATCGGTTATTTAATGGTAACTTTAATTGGTAAAAAATGTAAAAAAAATAAATTAATATCTTACCTATCGATCAAAAAACCACCTATAAAGCACAATATAACGTTTGGCCAAGAATACCACGAATATAAATAAACAAACTGGACAGTGGTGAGATCCATATCAGCTTTAAAATTGTCTTGCAAAGCTCCAGGATTATCATAGCAGAAATAGGAACCTATAAAAATTATAAATGATCTCCGTTAGGAAAACATAAACCCACTCCAAGATTCACATTTGCTGTTTACCTGTTATAGATTGTGTTAAAATTCGAAAAGTAGCTACTCACCAAATCCCAAAAGGCACATAAAAAGTAAGGCAATAAACCTATGAAGTGCATGTTTTGGATTGCAACACGCTGGTCCATTATACTCTTGATCATCAGGTAGCAGGGACTCTTTGGAAACATCAGCGTTTAAGGACTGATCCGCTGATATTTCCTCCATGTCTGCTCAGAAGTGACTAATGGTCACGAGAAAAATTAATAGATCCTTGGAGATTACTTCAAAAGCCCGAACTTCAGTCTGTTAGCTAAGCATAATAGTGAATGTTTTCCGCATAGTGCACTATAAAGGTTAATAAATAAATACATTATATATTGTCGAAAACAACAACAATATGTTTTGTCCAAATGACAAATATTAAACAAACTAAATTAAATATTTAAAACATTCTTGGAACCCAATCCTCATGTATTAGCACCTTACCAAAGATTTTGTAGCATTGTCACTTGAATATCATTCCGAAAATTTATATTCCTTGCCCTAAGATACCCTCCTTCTTAAATAGCTTCGTAATGACCACTGAAGTTGGTTACTATGACGTCATCGTCCAAACACTGGTTACAGCTTAGCCAACAAAATTATTTCCATCGTTAAATTTGAAATTTTTACTTGTATATTGTACAGTCGTTCCATGGCATTCTTTGAAAATTACCAGCATAGAAACTCACATTTACCGTAAATAAAATTCTTGATAATTTTATTTAAAATCTAATTGACCTGGACAATAAATTTAATTTTGCTCTTGGAAAACACTAGAAATAGTTATGGTGTTCCAGTGGGCTATTTAACCTATAGAACTATTTCCGAGAACGGCTTGTTTGTTCTCTGGCCTTTTTTATTGACAATCATCATCAAATTTGGGAAATATCTTGAGATAAGTATTATTTCCTTTCAAAGTCGGAATGTTGGCACTTCATCGTACAATCAGATAAATTTGATATTCCCCTCAGCCTCAAGAAAGCTTTCCTAATCGTCACCCCTTCCTGTTTTTTATACAGAGCGATTTGATAAAGATATGTGAGCATATTTTCGACGTAAACCTATATTTTGGAACACCTATTCCAACTCTTCATGTCACCCCATTGTCCATCTTGTTATTCGCTTTTTTCTATGTTGATAATTTTCTCATAATATATAAAGCAAATTATATAGCCATATTGAGCTCTAGAGAGTTCGGTTATTAGTCTTCCCACTACTTACACAGAGAGTAGCTCAAGCAAATTGACTAGGAGAACCGAGTATGTAATATATTTAACCGCAGTTATCAAACCGAAGTTTGATTCGGTTAACCGAACTTTAATTTGACGACTCCGATTAGCGGTTGACCATGTTAACCGAAGCTCGATTTGATAAATTAGGGTAATACTAAGCCGAGCGTGCGAAATTCAGGAATCAGGGAAGACAAAGAATCTCTCCCTTTGCCGCTTATAGTTTTCCAGGAGAATCTGGTACCCGAAAAATAACACAGCTTAGGTGAAACTGGGTGCCCAAGGACTAGAACCCGGGCTCTTTGCCCATTATGCCAACGCTCTTTCCACTGGACTATCGCATCATCTTTCATTGATCTGCTATTTGTAAATAAAGAATTAAAGAAAAGGTCTAGGTTCATCGTATGCACAACCTGTTTTAGGAGAAAGTCAATGGTCTCACTAACTTAGGAGTCATTGGCATCCAAACCATGACCCTGAGGCAAATGTGAAGTTTTATGGGTGCCAAAAGTCAAAGGGCACTATATAGAACTAAGACCTGAGTGGTCTCTAATAGCCTTTTAGAGAACCTAAAAGCTGAGCACAATGTTTCTGGGTTCCATAATCCATACAGATTGAGATAACGAGATAAATATGTTACAACATCAAATAACTAGATGGTAGAGATCACCCGGGATTAAGCCTGACGACGTGTGAAATTCACACATCAGGGTAGGGGAGCTAGTTCCTTTCCCTGTACCAAATATGGTTTCTCAAGAAGATCTGGTATCCGAAAAATCACATGGCTTGGATGGAGCTGAGGGTGCCCACAGAGACCCTCCCACTAATCGAACCCAGGCCCTCCAATCAGTACTCCAATGCTCTATCCCTGGACTATTGTGACACACACATATATATGTACTCATTGTAAATGACTATATGTTTGACTACAGGTGTGCATGTCCTCTCCTCTTCCCACATCCCCTAATTGCCTTCCCACCTTATTCCCACGCTAATTGCATCTCCAAAAATGTAATTTATATTCCAACATGCAATCAATGCTCATTATTCTACATAGGTGAATGCATTACCCCCTTCTCCACCTGCATGATGAATCACCATTGTTCTTCCTATCCCTTCACAAGCAAATTCCCACAATCTTTCCTTCAGCCAATGTTTCTCTCTAACCACTCCAGAATCCCTGCTTAATTCAGTCACCAATATACAGGTGAGAACTTTCAAATCCATGTATATATTAGCATTTTGATCTTTTGTTAGACTCTCATCGCTTTCACCTCCTCCCCCCATTCCCAGCACCCCCTGTGCTTCCCTCACCCCAGCCCTCACATTCCCTCTGCCCCAAAACCTTCCAGTCTTACCAGAAGGCTGAAAGTTTAAACTTTCTTGAAAGGGAGTGTCCTTTTACATGTTTTCTATTTAAATTTTTGAGTTCTATTGAGCCCTCCAAAATATTATTGATTTCATGAGTACTTTACATTATATATATATATATATATATATATATATATATATATATATATATATATATATATATACACTTTTTTGGAAAACCCACAAACGTGTAATGTAAATTCACTGATAAGTCATAACAAACACAGAAACCAAAACACAAAAGAGGAAAAACTCACTGGTTCTCGAATTTTCGGTGGTCCAACCACCTTTCTCAAGAGTAATTAGGAACAGAACTGAGGCAGAGGAGGGCCCGAAAGCAGTTCCTAATTCCTCTTGAGAAAGGTGGTTGGACCACCGAAAATTCGAGAACCAGTGAGTTTTTCCTCTTTTGTGTTTTGGTTTCTGTGTTTGTTATGACTTATCAGTGAATTTATATATATATATATATAGTTTTATGTGTGTATATATATATAAATATATATACACTTTTTTGGAAAACCCACAAACGTGTAATTTAAATTCACTGATAGTCATAACAAACACAGAAACCAAAACACACAAAAGAGGGACTCACTGGTTCTCGAATTTTCGGTGGTCCAACCAAAAATTCGAGATATATATATATAAATAAATAAAATATAATATATATATAAATATATATATATATATATATATATATATATATATATATATATATATATATATATATATATATATATATATATATATATATATATATATATATATATATATATATATATATATATATATATATATATATACACACACACACATTCAAATACGAAGTCCCGCCATACGGCGCACAAATATTCATTCAAACATAGAAATAGGAATTAGGAAAGAGGATAGGAAAACACATAAAAGGCGAACACAGGACATGTGGGGAAGGCGGTTTTTGAGCAGATCACAAAAGTAAAAATATTTCCTTGCCCGGGATTTGAACACCGGACCTTCCACTTGCCGGGCGGATGTGCTACCAATTACATCACCAAGGAAACCTAATTTACACTGAGATCTGCGATGATTTAAAACGCCCAAGTGCTCCGAATCATTTTCCAAAGGAAGGCTTTAGGGAGCTGTTCCACCCACCAAAGGAGAAATAGACAATACGTACAAGAATATATATATATACATAAAAACTTAAGTGAGTAATAATGCATGTCAAGATAGCACTAGCGAACAAAAACACAGTAAAACTCACAAAAAATAATCATATGTATTCTCAATTTTCGGTTGCGATAATACCTTTCAGGGACAATACCAGTTCCTTCTCTCCCTTGAGAAAGGTAGTATCACCACTGAAAAGTTGGAGTGCATGTGAGTTTCTTTTGTGTGTGCTTCTGTTCTCTAGTACTAACTTGGTGTAGATTATATATACCCAAGAATATGGGTCATGGTAGTCAAGGGGTAGAGCGTTGGACAACTGACCGGAGGGCCAGGGTTCATTTCCCAGGCAAGCCTCTTTTTTCACCCTCAGCTTCAACAAAGCTGCGTGATTTTTTGGGAGCCAGATCCTCCTGGGAAATCATAACCGGCACATGGAATGGCACTGGCCATCCACCTCGTATTACCTATATATATATTTATATGTATACATATATATATATTCACAAGGAAATAGATATAAGGAAAAGGGATAGGAACACATGTTAGAGCATTGGCCCAGCAAGGCGAAAGATCTGGTGTCCAAGTCCCAGTCAACGAAATATTTTTGCACTTGTGATCTGCTTGATTCTGCCACTCGATCTGGATATTGGTTGGCCCATTGGTACCTTTTGTCAAGAGTATGCCAATGCTCACACAGGACTTCTCTTCACCCATTCTTCCTACATTCACTGGCAATACCTTCTCAAACGAATGGTCCAACAATCTATCCCTATTGGCACAAATGACCTTCATCTTCAATTGCATCCCCTCCCATAACTTACTACTAACAGCAAAAACATTTCATGTTCACAGATTTCCCTACTTAATGAATTATATGCTGACATTTTTTCTTCAGTAGGAATGATGCACACCATCTCATATCTAGACAACAATAAATATATACAATTTCATTATAAATATTCATTTCCAATTCGATTTGCATGGAGTCAAATGAAATTTATTGGTGACCCGTGCCCTCCACTAATTAATTCAGCATGTAATTTCAACAATTAAAAAAAAATCATAAAAGAGGGTAATGATTAATATTCATCCCCAGTGCTGTGTTAATGGAAAATTTTGATGGATATTTTGCGATGAATTCTCTGATAATTTGCTATTAGAAAACCAGTGCACCAGGAATTAAAAACATAAATGTTGCTCCATATTATCCAAAAAATATGTAAAGGGATTTTCATGTTAGCAATTGTTTTGTTGAAATTGAAAAATAAACAACTATGCTTTTCCACAAAGCAAATTTTTTATTTACGACCTAGATTTCGTTATGGTATAACATCTTCAGTTGAGACCTGAATTTCTACGTGGAAAAGCCAAGTTGTTTATTTTTCAATTTCAATATGAAGATTTTCCGCCAAGTCACACCAGAAACTGAGTTATTTACCAATTTTTTGTGTAAACCATTCCATTTGAAAGGAATATGTTCCATTGAAACATATGCAGTGAAAAATGTACGAGCTGGAACAGACTCTGTCTGCATATATCCGTTTCTAATTTAGATGGTTGCCAAAGGGCAATAAAAGAAATTTCAATTAAATTCTCAATTTAAATTCTCAATTTTTAGAACCTGAAAAATGACCAGATCTCATTACCCATTTGGTATTGGGGACGTGAAGCAAATGGGTTCAGTAACTAACATATTTTCCAAAACACATATAAATTTATTAAAATCAGGTACAGTGACATTCCATTTCCAATTACAAAATACATGATTCTCACTTGATTCTATTCTGGCTAGAACTTTATATTTGATTTTCTGGCATGATACTTATGAATTAAAACACTTGAAAGACATTCAACAACTATTATATTTTTGAAACATTGAAAATCATCTCGTAAATTTTCTCATTCTTCCATCTTTCTCAAAATAAGCCTTTCATAGTCACACTTAACTCAACATATAAAACACTTATACACATTGTTTTGGCATGTTTCATGATGAACATTATAAGTTTAATTATAAATATTACATTGTAAGTAAACACTCACATCAAAATACTCCATTATAGGGACACAAATGAAATCAATCAATCAATACCAAATCACTGAACACAATCTCCTGATGTTTACACTCAGTAACAGCAAATATGCCCATAGATAAATGGAACTTTACGAATAAGTATAGTGTTAAAAACTTCATTGTATTATACATTTTACATCATGTGCCATAGTCAGTGATACAAAAACCCCTGAAAAAGTGAGGTTTTCACTTCAACTTTCCCAAATGACTGACTTTTTTTATAAATCTTCTAACTGATAATAGCTCATTGAGTTCAAAATGCATTGTAAAATGAAGTTTTTAAGTTTGGAAATGTTCAGTTTTCAATTGAATTAGAATTGAATTCCACTACATCTTGCAATAAACCATAATTAATATTCATATCAAAGTTTCTCATTCAGTGGAAAAGTGAAATACTTATTTAATGCTTTGATATTAAATGTACACATAAGAATATTAACAAATATAGCAATACTAAATGCTTCCAGTGCTACAAATCAATGGCAATCTAATACTAGATTCTCATAAGCTGCACCCTCCACTGACTGAAGCATCTATTGGCTCGGACAGAAACTAAGAGGACAACAAATGATACAAATGGAGTACAAAATTTGCAATCCCTCGCTACCTGTGAGAGCATACTGGCCAGATGTTTGTCACCAAATTAATTAGTTCCGCAGTGAATAAAGACTTGCCTAATTATTGGTCCATCTGATGCATGTTGCAGTAGGTCTGCTGCGACAAGAGGAGTCAGCATGCAAACCATATGGCAATACTGTGATGAAGTCACTGAGCTGAAGTTTTGTGTATTTTCTCAGAATTTATTTAGACTAGGAAAAACAGCAGGATGCAACATAAAAAATAAATTGTGAAACATAGCTACCTACAAAATTTATCAGTGCAGCCTTTCGCTGAAGCCAAAAATATGAATATCCTGAGCTATGATCAAATTTCCAACACAATTATTTTTATGTGGTGCTTTCATTTTTACCATGTACTTCAACATGACCGAAAATTATTCATTTTTCTCCATGTTTACTTACATAAAATATTACTCTTTTCCTAACTACACAAGTACTTACGACATGAGCACTTATAACAGTCACATTAACTCATTTTTGCAGGAAAATGACAATAACCATGTAGTTACAGCAAGGTGTAGTCTCAATTTGTTAATGTACTCTTGTTGAATTTTTGCTGTAGTTCAACATACATTTCTGATGTACAGGGAGAAGGGTGTACAAAGAGTACATGCTGAAAAAGAATGGGTAATCAGATTTGGTCAAGGAAAATATGGTCATGATGTTCATTGTAATCTACAATCCCAGTCATTTAGCATATTGTAACTTCTTCGTTTTCTTGAAAATGAAACTCAAAATGAAGGGGCAAAGATTGGACATTTTTAAGGAGATCTAACAAAAACAACGCAGAAAGAACTGAATGCACTTAACAAGAGAGAACATCATGATGCCTGTAGATAGTCAAAAATGACTGTAATTAGAAGTAGGCACTCCTACGGAGACAACTTTGACCTGAATGATGATGAGTATGACATTAATTAAAATAAAATGTAAAGTAAATGAATTACAGGAACTTCTGGGAAGAGCAGCCTCTCTTAGCATAAAAAATTCCTTTACAGTCTTTTTCACAATTGATCCACAATGTGAATAGACTTCACTCTTTCAGGGACATTCCCTAATCACTATCACTACTCTCTGAGAGAGACACTTCCTCCCTTTTCAACTTCTTTCCTCCTCGTCCCAAATTTGACCTTCCTGGACCGGCTCTCTTACCTCCACTAATTGATGATTTGCGCATGACTTCAATTGCTTCCAACCTCCTCTGCAAAGCAGAAGCATTGTCTTTCTCTCTTTGAGGTATTTTGGCTTGTGAATACAAAGAGGAAGCAAACCCAGTTTCCGAAACCAATGTTTTACTGCCACGAACTCTATTCCTAACAGTTCTACGCAGAGGACTTGAGGTGGTTCGAGAGGAGACTCTGGACTTGGTAACTGGGCGTCCTCTAGCCTTAGCAAGTTCCTTGGCAAACTTCTGCCGCATAAGATTCAACTTCCCTGTTGGGTCTCTCCTATCAAATTCTTCATCGTTAAAAATCCTTTCCTCTTGAAATACTGATGGTTTCTGAACAACAACTGGGGAAGCCTGTCCTTTGCTTCCAGTAGCCTGATATTCTACTGTAGCAACATGATCTTCACCTACAAGAGCCTGAATGTCATCTACATCAGCCTGATCTTCACCTTCAGAAGACTCTTCTTTACCTCTACAAGCCTGATCTTCACGACCAGAAACCTGATCTTCACCTCCAGTAACTTGATTTTCATCTCCAGCAACTTGATCTTCGTCTCCAGCAGTCTGATATTTGTCTCCAACAGTCTGTTCTCCTAATTCAGCTGGTGGATTGACACTTTTGACAACCTTCTTGGCTACTCTACCCTTTTTCTTGGGAGGTGAAGACACTTCCTTAACAACTTCCTCACCCTTTCCGGCAATCCTCTCCAGGGCCTTTTTTGTTCGAGCACCCAATTTGGAGCCTTCCACATCAATCGTATTTGATGGCACACTGATGCGTGAAAAATACGAATTCAATGACATCTGCTTCCGGTCTACGCAGTCTGAGAGCTTGAGGCGTGCAAACAGAGGTCGGAGAATCGAGTCAATCCTCTCTTCGGTCCAACCAAACGTGAGCCTTGCAAAACGCCTCAGCGCAGCTTCGTCAGGCTTCAGCCATGTGAAGGGATCCGTACAGTCATCAACCGAAGGCTTGAGGTACGCCTGTACCACGGTCCTGCTCGGGAACCCAGGTGGAAGGAGGGACCCTGCAGCCTCTTTTGCATCCGCAGCCTTCAGGCAAGAGCAAAGTCTGCGTCTCAAAACTTTGGCGACATTCTCTGGGGGATCAAAATATGAGTGGCCAACAGGAGTACCTTCCTTCTCATTCCTCTCGATTCGCCTCCACCAATCAGCAAAGTGCTGCAATCCAGACAAGGCGGCCTCCACCTCAGGATCTAGGAAAAGAATCCGGAGCAGACAGATTTTAAAAGGGAGATCGGAGATGATTAAATGAAATCGAAATACAGTAAATCAAATTGAGTAGCTGTGTGCAGATTACCCTTTTCGTAGATTTCCTGAGCTACTCTCTCTTCCCAGTAAAGTAAAATTTTAATAACTTACAATCATCAAGACAATTAAATGCTTTCAAACTTTCATTAATGAGGGTAAGCCAATAAATTAGTTGCATAAGATCAGCAGGACAAATGCAGGAACTGTTAATGAACACCATTTCATTGGGAATGCTTCAGACATCTAGCATGACAGTGACATCTAGTGACAGTTGTCTGTAATGTTACTGATTTCTCTCATTTGCATTGTAAAATGAAAATATTACAAAGAAAATACATTAGACAAATTGAAAATACACACCAGGGCTGTGTTGATGATGCTCTTTGTCCCCAGGAAAAGCTGCAAGAATCTCTAATGCAGACACAGTTCCAATTCCTGGTATTCCTTCAGTGTAATCACTGCCAGTCAAAAGTGCTAGTTGAATCATCTGAATTCTGAAGAGATCCAGAAAATTAAATTCAACTTAAGGAAAATCAAATTAGAGCAAATGCAATCAGTAAAGCCACAGTCATTAAAGAACTATGAAACTCAACTATGATAACATACAACATGCCGAGCCCAGTTCTCATTCAGACACAAGAGATCTTACTTAAATTATAGTCAAAAGAAAAATAAAAAGGTTAACCAAAACACAAACACAGCTCACTTCAATATTTTGGTCATCCCAGTGACCTTATTCAGAGTACGAGAAGCAACTGACAAGATAAGGAAGCGAAAGAATACTGGGGGTGGGTTTAACAGATAGGCATATGCAATTGGTGATTAGTTGTGGAGAGGAAGGTGACAGCTTATGGGAACAATTTAGTCCAGGCGGGTGGCAGGATTAAGAAAGATACAAGCTAGCTTTAGGGTGCTTAATTGGAGAGATTTGGCTGTTGGTGGGAGAGAGGAAATAATTGATACTTAGTAGCAATTGCCGACATTTTTGCTATGGGTAGCTGTGTGCTGGGAAATGGGAGGGAGGCTGATGGGGAGGATGCATGTGTATATGGAGGGTGTATTTGTGTATTTATATACGAGGGTCATCCGGAAAGTAGTACCCGTTCGTGCCGCATGAAGTGCTGACGACGCGAGTAGCCGCTGGACGAGGTCAGATAGCTTCAGTGGCTTGTCTGCCTTCTCTGAGCCAAGTTGCGTGACGCTAGCATTGCCTGTGTTGTTTCTGTGATTGTTTACAATGTTTAAAAAAATTGAGAACGCCGCCAGTTGTGAAGTGAGGGCAGTGATTAAATTCCTCAATGCAAGAAACGTTCGCCCATGTGATATTCATCGCCAATTAAAGGAGGTGTATGGAGACAATGTAATGGACGAGTCGTCTGTTCGGCGGTGGTGTCGCAACTTCAACATGGGGAGGGGGAACACACACGACGATGAGCGTTCGGGGAGACCGTCTGTCATTACAGACCAACTGGTGAGCTCAGTTGACGAATTTGTGAGGAACGATCGGCGCGTCACAATTGATGACATCTGTGAGCATTTTCCCAATGTTTCTCGAACATTTGTTCATGAAATTGTTAAACACCATCTGCATTATGCAAAAATTTGTGCAAGATGGGTCCCTCGCATGCTTACAGATGAGCACAAAACCAAGCGTATGGCTGCAGCACTGACGTTTTTGGGACGTTATTCTGATGAAGGAGACTCTTTCTTGACTCGCATAATTACTGGTGACGAAACATGGGTTTGTTATGCATCACCTGAGAGTAAACGACAGTCAATGGAGTGGCATCATGCTCATTCACCAAACAAACCAAAAAAATTCAAGACAGTTCTGTCCACCAGGAAACTCATGGCAACCATTTTCTGGGATCGACGAGGTGTATTGCTTATTGATTTTATGGCCCGTGGAGACACTATTAATGCCAATGCGTATTGTGAAACATTAAAGAAATTACGGCGGGCAATACAAAATCGGCGGCGAGGTCTATTGTCTACTGGTGTCATTCTCGTTCATGACAATGCCAGGCCTCATGCAGCTGGGATAACACAAAAACTTTTGCAGCAATTCAAATGGGAAACTTTCAACCATCCACCGTATAGCCCGGACTTGGCCCCTTCAGATTTTCATCTCTTTACAAAGCTTAAAGACTTTTTGGCAGGAAAAAGATTTGACAGCGATGAAGAACTTAAAGAAGGAGTGACCCTGTATCTCAATGAGCTGGCGGCGAAGGACTATGCAGCAGGAATACAGAAACTTGTCACACGTTATGACAAATGCCTTAATTTGCTTGGAGATTATGTTGAGAAGTAGTTTAAAGTATCCTCTTTCAAATAAATTTTTTTATGTTTGTTAATATTTACTTTTGTGTCTTTATTTCACGAACGGGTACTACTTTCCGGATGACCCTCGTATGTATATTCATAACCTCTAAAAACATAATTAAACCATAAAAACAATTACAAAAGGACCTGATACAATGTGCTCTAATAATGTAGTAAGAATGTTTGAGCATTCTCCTGATGGTTACAAAATCGCTGGCCAAATATTTTGGAGTCATGTAGCCTATCATGAGTTGTGGAGGATAACATGTATGTTGCAATTTAAATTTAAATTAAAAGTCTGTACACATGGGGACACAAAATTTTATATCACTCCTTGTAACCTTTATCAAATCCAAGATCCTGCCCATCACTGAATTGGGTCGAAGACCCACGGAAAACTCCATCAAGTAAATATGCTGGGAAAGCACCAGATCTTACCTGATATAACATTTTTACCTTTCCCCAGTTGTCAGTGCACTGATTACCAATTGTTTTTGTAAATGATCGTACATATCAATTCCTGAGCAAAGATTTATGGTTTTAATTGCCAAAAGTTGTACTCTTAAAAGAGATCTTACTACATGCAGGAATCCAAAATTGAGCAACCCACACAATTAACACAAAAGGGAATTCAAAGTAAAACTACTGAATTCTGAACTTTAGCATTAACCTAGTAGCACAACATAGTAGATTAGCATAGTAGTTTGTAGCATTAACATGAAAAACAATACTATTTTAACCACAGTTCACCAAAGCCTAAAAGCTGACATAATGAGCTGATATAAAAAAGATACAACCTGCAAATATCTTTTTTTTTTAATAGTATAAATTCGTCAATTTAATCAACTATTCTAATTTTATGAAAAAGAATAATGAGTATCATGTAAATCGTGTCACGCTTACCTGTCTATGCCTAATTTCCTTTCAACCTCTTCCTTTGAATACACTCTGACTCTGATTCTTTTCCGGTCAAACACGTGACGATAGACATGTGATGCACCAAATGCCCACACATCACTGTCTTCCGTGACAGTGCCTTCAACCAGTGATCGTGAATAGGAGCAGCCTTTCCTTGGGCTTTTGGAAGTGGCCGATTCAAGGAAAGCACACTGTGCCTCAGCTTCATATGGTGCAACAACCCAGGGCACCCCAAAGAGACCAAGAAGTTCTTGCGACTCAATTCGAGCCCTGTTCGTTACTCCTGCTTTGCTTTCCAGTTCCTTCTTGCGCAACTCCAGGGTCATCCGTTGTCTCTCCTCCTCGGTCAATTCCACAACCTCCTTGCTTGGACCTGGCTGGTTGATAGTCTTCTGCCCTGCTTCTTCAGTGATCTTCTCCTGTTCCTGCATAGAGTTGTGACAACTGTAAATTTAATGCATCCCAATGTTGCACAATAATTACATATGTAAATCATTCACACAGTAATCAACCCAAAGGTCAGTTTGGTAGGCGATGGTAGTTCACCCATGTACTAAACCCCACAGCTTGTGAAATACACACATCAGGGTAGGAGGGCCAGTTCCTTTCCCTGTGCTGGTTATGGTTTCCCAGGAAGATCTGGTACCTGTACCATAGCTTGGGTGGAACTGCAGGTGCCCAGAGTGGCTTGCCCGGGAATCGAACCCGGGCCCTCCTGTCAGTAGTCCAATGCTCTACCCCATGGACTACTGCGAGCCTATAATTACATACTAAGCTTATATGTTTTAATAAGTGTGGTGTCTAATCTGCTTAGGTAATGGAGAAGCCTGATCATGTGGAGTGTAAGGTTCAGAAAAACTAAATTAACATAGAATAATAGTTCAATGACTATTTCCTGAGCACACGGAGTGATTTCTGAACTATCAACTCAATGAATACCATAAAAACTCCGAAAGCCATCTTCCCCAGCTAATGAGTAAATTATTTCAACAATGAGAAAAGTAACTATCATGAAACAGCTACATTGCCCAATAGAAACCAGTTACCAATAGGCTGAAGGTTTAACCACCTTCAAATTCATTTCTTTTTTTCACAAAGGTTTCAAATGATGGCTAAATGAATAATTTATCTCCTCTGATTGAAAGCAGGCCGCTATGAGATCATGAAAAAGGTAGTTGATGTTTCATTAACATTTGTTAATAGGAAGAAATCATAGAAATTAGAGGAGAAAAGCATACCTCATTGCTGCCAGCATCTGAGTCACTGGCTGAGGTGTCTTCAATGAAAGCAACTTCACCATCAGACTTGGTCGGTTTATCATCCTCGTCCTGCTTCTTGTCTTTACCAACTACCACAGCAATGTTATCTTTATCACTGAGTACTCCAAACTCTGGCTCTTCACACTTTTTTGGCTGTTTACCATCAAATACATCTGCGAATATGTCATCTTCAACGCTTGTGTTGGCTGTTAGATCTACCACCACCTGTAATTTTTCATCCTCTACGGTCTTTTTGCTTGTTTCAACAGGCTTTGACTTTTCAACTTCTTTCTTTGGCTCTGGTTTATTCACACAGCTCTTCCCTCTAGCAGGCATTGATTGCTCATTAGAGTCCTCCACCTCTATGAAATCTGACGCATCTGATTCGGAAACTGTACTGCCATTTTCAACCATCACCTCATCATCTGTTGCAGATGGGGTCGCTGGATTGCTCGTAATTTTATCCAGCGACTCTGGAGCTTTTGCAGACTCCAAACTTTCTGTTGGTCCCTCGACAACTTCGACAATATCATCATTGACAGCTGATCCTTTCTGATCACATATTATTTTCAGCATCTGCTCCTGGGTCAGACCATCATTATCATCTTCCTCTGGTGTGTCTAATTCAACCACCTCAATTGCATCCTCTTTGAGGAAATTATGTTGCAATTGTGAGCGAGCTCGATACAACTCCTTCACCTTTATTGAGCGTACTTTTACTGTACATGAACCACACCTGTTTGGGGCCTGGCTCTTAATTATGGCCAATATTTCTCCCTGTGAGAGACCATCGGGACAACTCTCATCATCATCATCGAATGCATTCGTAAAACTTTCAAACTCATTGCTTTCATTTAAGCTTTCCTCTGTATCAGAGAATTCAGTGACGGATGTCATGAATTGCTTCACCACACTGCTTGAACTTAACATTTCCACCTCTTTTGAAGTGGGTCGAGATGTTACCTTATCATCAACCTCCAACCCTACACTTTCACCAACTAACTCTTTCTTCCCTTCTCCACCAGATACCTCACTTTTCATGTCCTGAAAAGGTGGTTTTTTCAAATATTCTTCCTTAACAACAACTTCATTGATGTCCTCCGGCTCCTCTTTAACAGTGGCCAGCTTGCTGGGACCAGCCTTCATTTCATCACCCATTTCCTCAGCTGGAAAGGAAAAAATAATTGGTAAAGAAATCTACTTAATATAAAAACGTAAAAACCAAGGTTCTGAAATCGATAAAAGTTTCTTATTATGATGAATAACTCATGGTTTTCATTCAGAACCTTCATAATAAGTATTTGTTCATGAAGAATTATTTTGCTAAAGAGAAAATGTATGCAGAAAGGTAAACGTTTCATGTCCCATGATATGTTTACCCTTTTGCAGCCCCTAACTTCTTCACGTCACATTTTGGCAGAAAATGTCCCCTTCACCTTACTGGAATTAATGTCTCGGAATTAAACCACATGCTGGTTTAAATATTTGAAGCAAAACTATCACTGAATGACCCGCTTTAACTTTCCACCAAGTAGAAAAGTTATATAGAAATGGCTTCAGTGGTATTTACCATAAAAAATCCTATTTCCATGCATTTGACACTATATTTCCTGTGTCTTTTCAACTCACTTTCCTTACCCCTAAACAATTAGTAAGACCCCTTTCCCTTTCACCACTAATTTATAATGTGATCATTAAGTAAACAATGGACGGTTTTGACTACAAACAACAAAATTAAATTGCAACAAGACAAAGGTCCTTGCATTTAATCAGGCAACATCACACAAGAATATTAATTAAATTCTTAACAATGAAAGAATTATTTGTTCATCCAATACTAAAATTTTAGATCTACACATTCAAAAAACTGGTGTGCAGAATATTCATGCTAATAATTTCTGTTCTAAAATGCACACAGTGATGTAAATTATTCGTTTCCTGCATAATACTATGTCACTGGAGATATTAAAACTTTTGTTTGTTCTAATTTTGTCTAGAGAGGATCATATGGAATAGTGTTCCGGGGATCAGCTGAATGCATGTTACACAAAGTTTTCTTAATACATAAAAAGCTATTAGATGTGTACTTGGTGCTTCTTATAGGACATCTTGTAGGCCCTTGATCAAAAATTAAATGTTCCTACAATTCCAAGCAGTCATCAGTTGGCTTCGTGACGTGGCGGGAGAAAGGTAAAAGCTGGTTACAAGAATGCAAAAAGTGATTGATCGTTAAGCTGACTATGTAGAAAAATAGCTAAACGCTCAACCTTTCTAATGATGTACGCAAATTTCAGAATAAACTTAATTGTCCATGGAAAAAAAAACAGGAGACCATACTTTTCAATACACCCTTGTAGATAAGAAGTAGTTGTAATTCATTGTATTTATTACATACTTTAATGCATATTTCTCTCCTCTTTTTTAGGATGTTTATAGTGCCAAAATGTACCTGTATTTTGTAATTTTCTTTGTGTTTAAGTACTCCTATAACTACATGATATATATGGCCATTGTACTATAAAATTATAATTATAACACTTGCTGAGGCCTCCTCCTCTACACTTCTTTGGTTGCTTACCCTTCTTTTGATCCTTCAATCCAGTGAGGAGTATATAGCCCTTGTTCTCATCCGATGCAATCCGCTGACTCGACTGCATCTCAACTGAGACTCCTTTCTCAACCAATATCGCCTCCAGCTCACCAAGGGAGGCACCACGGACGTCACTGCCAGCCAGTTCCTCTTCAACTTCTTCCAGCACCTCCTGGACCTTACGACGGTGGAGTAGTCTTGACATTTGGAAATTCGAGAAATTTCCTAGATCCTGGACAAAGTGGAAAAAAATACGTACACCTTCCTTCAGAATTAACACACTTTGAAATTGGCCATTACCCATCAAACTTAAATGATAAACTAAAAAAAGGTAAACTAAGTGTAAATTTGTCTACTCAAACTCATTTTATCACCAAAATTGCAAATATTGAATCGGAGCAAGCCATTTTGACATACGTGAACATCTTTTCATCACAT
This sequence comes from Hetaerina titia, assembly GCA_037158775.1. Taxonomy (NCBI): domain Eukaryota; kingdom Metazoa; phylum Arthropoda; class Insecta; order Odonata; family Calopterygidae; genus Hetaerina; species Hetaerina titia. Next base: position 72,775,077 of record CM073778.1, on the reverse strand, counting down.
TTTAAATCATTGTAAATGTGAATTTCAATCCAACTATCTTAGTATTATGTGTTGGGCATGAGCTACACAATTTTACAATTCTTAAATACTGCTAGCATTGAGTAGGTATTGCCAAGTTTTGTCAAGTATCAAGGTATGACTACTTAATAAATAAGAATAATTTTAATTTATGTGTTTTATGTAAACTCAATATCTCTACTGAATTAATCAATGTATTACAGAAGATAGGAGTAGACTGTAGGGATAGGAGACTAATCCACAAGCTGCACATGTCTCAGACTGCTCAGATGTGAGTGGAAGATGGACAGTAAGGAAGGGAAGCATTAGGAATAAGGATAAGACAGAAGTGTTCATTATCACCAATATTTTATAGAATATATGTGAAGGAAATGGTAAAAAAAAATATATGAGAAGAATTGGGAGAAAATGATAAAAGATACATGGAAAGAACTGGAGATAGGAATGGAAGTTGAAATGAAAAGAAACAAATTGAAGCTTATTAGGTTTTTGAGAAAGAGGACATCTAAGTTGGATATCAAATCAGGAGGACAAAAACTAGAGCCAGTGGAGCAGTATACCTGTCTTTGCAGTGTTTTGGACCAAGGTGAATAAAGCAGTATGGACAAAAGAATAAGTAATGCACTAAGGAAAGAAGCTTTCACAAGGAGGGGGGAATTGATGACAGGGATATTTGAATAACAATGTTAAGAAAAGACTCACTAAAACTTAAAGTAGCATGGTTTTGTACGGGGCAGCACACAAAGTCTCAGGGAGTTCTAACTTCTCCCAAACCATCAAACAGGAATCAAATCACCCAAGCATATTCCAGTTAAGTAACTGAGGCACAAGGATTGTTTTTTTTTGTGCAACTTGTTCCATATTTTTTATCCAATGCAAATGCAATCAAAAAGGAAAAAGGTTTTTTTCTATTGGTTGGCGTTCCCATGGCTTTAATGGGAACAAATTACGGTATGCAGTCAGCAGATCACCATGAATAGGGACCCTAGATAATCATTCCCCTGGTTACAGCAAAACTGAATCATAATGAGCTACAGTTACCTTTCAAATACTGTAACATGAAGCAAACAATTCAACTCAAATGTCATACTTGCCTAAAGGTATGACAGTGTTTTTATTCGATTGTTAATGAAATAATCACCCATCAGCTTAAATTTGAGCCTCAGTAAAAATTCTTTAAAAAACTGAAAACAATTTGCATTGCTACGCATAATCTTATAAAGGATAAAAGGTCAGCATTATTTTTCATTACATTTAAAATAACCTTTTATTTATTTTGTTTTGACTATTGCATATATACTGTATGCTATGTTTTTATAACTATTTTTATATAATACAATTGAATCCTCAGGTACTTCTAAAATTTGGTTTGTTAATTTAACTTAAATTTGATTATATATTTAAAATTCTCCTTTGTTTGAATTCCAGGTAACATAAATATTGACTTGTTCTTCAATAATTTGACCAAAAATGTGAACTGAGAAAGAAACAGAAAGGCACTCCATGCAACAAATTGTTGAATAAATGAGAGATACTGAAAAATAATAACAAAACTGGCATTGACAAAGAAGAGCATTCACAATATAGTTCTCTGCCTTACATCTGACTTAGAACCCCAATCCTTACAGAAGGATATGCAGATGTGTAATTGCAGTAATATGGAAATAAAAAGAATGACTTGAAGACACAGGCCTACAAAAAAATTTTTTTTGGTGCCGGGAATCTTTGTGTTGATTTTAACTATATTTGTTGAGCTGAATCCAAATATGAAATCCGTTTTTATTTAACAGCTCTACTTTTTTAGATATGGCACATCTTACGATTAGTTGTTTTAATATTTGATATACTATATTCCGGAAAATAATTTTCAAAGTTAAATAAATCTATAAGTATACATGGGATTATATGGTAAAAGAAAATAGGAAAAATATTACAGACTTTGTGAAACGTGCATACTTGGGATATTTTGGTGTTAAGCTTGGTGACCAAGATAAAACATGGGCACCGCATTTTGTGTGTAAAACATGTACTGAACATCTGCGGCAATGGACAACAGGACAAAGGAAAAGTCTAAAATTTGGTGTGCCAATGGTGTGGAGAGAACCTGTGAACCATATTGACGACTGTTATTTTTGCATAGTAAATGTTTCGGGAATTAATCGAAAAAATTGCCACAAGTGGGCATATCCAGATTTGCCTTCAGCTAGACGCCTGGTACCCCATTCAGAAGAAATACCGATCCCAATATTTCAGACGTTACCAGATATATCTAAGGAAGAATTTGAGTTATGTGAAAACATTTCTCATTCTATTGACGATAGTGGCAGTAACTACGAGGGGGTATCAACAATTCCTCAACTATTTAATCAAGATGAACTAAGCGATCTTGCTAAAGAACTGAACTTATCGAAGGAAGCATCCGAACTACTAGCATCAAGACTGCATGAAAAGAATTTACTGCAACCCGGTACAAAAATAAGTTTTTATAGCACAAGGGAAAAGGATATGCTACCCTTCTTTACTCTAGAAGACAATCTTACATTTTGTTTAGACGTTAAGGTTCTTTTGGAAAAAATGGGACTACTATCACAATATGATGCTAGTGATTGGTGTTTGTTTATTGATAGCTCCAAGCGTTGTTTCAAATGTGTACTTCTTCACAATGGTAACAGGTTTGGCACAATACCAATCGCTCATTCAACTAAAATGAAAGAAGAATACGATACAATAGCATTGGTCTTACAGAAAATAAAATACCAGGAACATCGCTGGGTGATTTGTGTAGATTTAAAAATGGTGAACTTTCTTCTTGGGCAGCAAAGTGGCTACACAAAATATCCTTGTTTCTTGTGCCTCTGGGATAGCAGGGACAGACAAAACCACTGGATTAAGAAGGAGTGGCCTAAGAGAGAAAACTTGGTTGTTGGGAAAGAAAACATCATTGCTGAATCTTTAGTTGAAAGAGAGAAAATCATCTTACCGCCTCTACATATTAAACTAGGCCTAATGAAGCAATTTGTAAAGGCTCTTGACAAGGATGGACCATGCTTCAGCTACTTAAGACTAAAGATGCCCCATATAAGTATTGAAAAACTTAAAGCTGGTATTTTTGAGGGGCCACAAATCAGACAACTTACAAAGGATCCTGCTTTTGTCGAGTCAATGAATGAGATTGAAAAAATTAGTTGGATGTCATATGTTGAGGTCATAAAAAATTTTCTAGGAAATCACAAAAGTGAAAATTATTTTGGGCTGGTAAACATTATGCTCAGTAACTTCAAATCACTTGGATGTAATATGAGCAAAAAAGTTCACTACCTACACAGCCACTTAGACAATTTTCTTGGAAATTTAGGAGACACAATTGAAGAACATGGTGAAAGATTTCAACAGGATATAAAAACAATGGAAGCTCGCTACCAAGGAAGATGGGATAACCATATGATGGCAGATTACTGCTGGTGCTTAAAACGAGACTGTTTGAACAAAGTGCACTCAAGAAAATCGCGCAAAAGAAGCTTCCGATGTGTTGAGTGATGTTTTTATGTATTTTTTCTTTTCAATTTGTTTTATTACAGTAAAAAATTTTAGTATTTGTGTTCAATTGTATTGTAAAATTCTGTTGTGTTTGTGGGTGATTTAACAGCCCTAGAAATAAATCAAGTCTTTATATTTAGTGGGTTTTATTATTAATATAATATTCCCATATCATCATGTAAAAGATTTTTTTACGTAAGTAACAACATATCTATATCTTGAAAACTATAGCTGATAGGAAAAAACTAGTGTCATAATTGGATTCAGCACCCCAATTGTTCTTTAAATCAGCATTAAAAGCTCCGACACCAAAACCACTGTTGGCCTGTGTTATTTTACTCTTGCAAGAGTTCATAACAAGAAGTAGTTTCGAAGGAATAATGCTGCCAAGTTGAAATCTGGGTGGCAGTGGGAAAATCCAGAGCACCTGCCATACTCATAAGACCTCCTCTCAGTGAGTGGTTGAACTGCTGTACACCATTGGACGGTCCTTCTCTTAATATTATTGAAAATGAATTTACAAGCAATGTGCGCAAACCTACACAGATTTGCGTGATTACAATGAGAGTATTGAAAGTTAAAATTTGTTTAAAAATCTATCTATTTGCTTATGATAACATTGTTTCTATGTTACCTTGGTAATAATGCAATGCAAAAAGTATTATCCAGCCCATCCATGCCCAGGATGCTTCCGCACAAAATCTTCAAACATGACTTTTTCCAAATTATTTAGGAAATGTTATGGATATATTGCTAAGGCTTATATTTTAACAGATACAATATTTCTTTGACAACAAAGGTCTTTAAGTTTCAAGCTCGCCTCAATTCAATTTGTGGGTCAAAAAAAGACCAAGGCACAGTGTTCAACATACAGTTTTAAACTCAAAAAGTTTAATCGCTCCAAACGAACTCATTTCACCAGCTTCTTCATATACATTCCTTCAAAATAGCATCAATAAAAGCTTGAGTTAAATGTCTATTGCAAAAGGTATGTAAACCCTTAAGATGATGAAAGAATGGGAATGAAGCCATTAATAATATTTTTATGGCATTTTATACACCTGATTGTCAACTATACATTGACATATATTTAATAGAATTATAATGCCACCATCTTTTGTTGATTATCTGGAAGCAGAATACAACTGACGCCACCATAGTCCAAATAAACTACCTCAAATTTAAGAAAAAAGTAATTCACACTAATGCTGCACTAAGCCTTTAAATTATCAGCCAGATGTAATGCTCACCTTGGGCATCTTATGTAGCCGTCCCCAAGAGCTTTCCTTCCTTGCTTCCTTCAAATCCGTAAGGATCTCGCGACGTACTTCAACAGGCAAAGATTTAAAGTCTTTACTTTGCAGGTCTACTTCATGAGGGTCAACCCAGGTATTCCACTTCTTCCAACCCCCTTGCACTTTTCCCGTTGTCCCATAATCTCCCTTCCCTGAAGTCGAGCTTCCCTCACCCACCTCATAGTAGGACATCAGGTTATCATCTTCATCTGACCTATTCAGAACCAGAAAGGCATGCTTAAGTTAGGATTATTTTCTCACCTCATTCACAAAGATTAAAGAATGAAAATAAATAAATTTCACGGCATTACAGCACCTTAGCTCCAGAACCTAAATAGGGAATAGAAAAAGGCAAAGGAAAAATTTCTTATCAACGCAATTTTGAAGGACAATGCAACCAAACTATATAGATACATGAGAGCAAGGAAAGACAACAGGGAATGCGTGAACATATTAAAAACTAATGATAATGACATTATAACCGACACTGTAGAAAGGGCAAATATTTTCAACTCCTGCTTTACAGATGTTTTTTGGGGAATAGGAAACAAAAAGGAAACTAATGCTTGCCTAAATAGCTCAGAAATGACAGAGAATTTCAACAGGGTAAAACTACAAAAGAGCTCACTTCCCTCGACAAACTGCATTATCATGGTTGACTTGTATTTTGTGAAAAAAATAAAGAAGATGAGGAAAAATAAGTCAGTGAGACTGGACAATATATCAATTGACATTCTAAAACTAGGTGATACCGCAATAGCTTTGTACCCGAGTCATCTATTCAAAGTAACTTTAAATAATGATCCCTTGCCTAATGATTGGAAAAAAGCAAACATTACAACAATTTTCAAGAAAGGGGATAAAACAATAGCCAAGAATTATAGACTGGTAAGCATAACATCACTTGTTTGCAAAATAATGGAAAAAAGAATCGCTGACTACATTCCGAATGGTGGACAAGAGATAAGTGGCTATTCAAACACCAACCTGGGTTTAAAATGGGATACTCGTGTGAAATGCAGCTTTTGGAATTCAGCCAATATATTGGCGGCGCAACAGATGAAGGGAAGGATGTTGATGCAGTAATTGTTGATTTTTCGGCAGCTATCGACTGAGTGCCTCACAATAGATTATTGTTAAAGTTGGAGTCGTTACCATTGAATTTGAGGGTAAAGATGGAGACAAAATTTTCTTAGAGGCAGAATTCAAAAAGCAAAATAGGGGATGCATTTTCAAAAGAGGCGACCGTTACAGCAGGAATTCCACAAGGCTGTTCTAGGGCCACTACTCTTCCTAATTTACGTAAATGATCTAACGAATAATTTACATTCCCAAGAAAGACTCTTTGCTGATGATTGCATTATATACAGATGGGTAGAGCATGTAAATGACCGCTTAATACTACAAAACGACATCAATCGCCTAGGTGACTGGGTTACAGATAATAATATTGGCACTAATGTTAGTTAGAGTAAGCATATAATTTTTTTAAATAAAAAGAATGCAAAAAAGGATTGTAGCAGTCATTGCAAATATTTATGAGTTTACTTAACTAGGGATCTTGGGTGGGAGTCCAAGTAGATGATGTGACATGGAAAGCACTTAAAGTACTTCATTGGGTAATAAGAAATTTAAAAGGGAGTAGCGTATAGACAAAAGAAAAAGCATATAAGGTACTCGTTAGCTCTATTCCAGAATGCTCGTTCATATTATGGGGCCCATATGAGGGGGGACATATCAAAACAATAGAAAAAGTTCAAAGAAAGGCAGCAAGATATGTACTCGGAAAGTACAACATAACAGATAGTGTCACGGAAATGTTGGATATACCGAAATGGGAGAGTTTGAAAAATAGAAGAAAGAGGATTAGGTTAAGCACATTGTGTAGAATTGTTAAAAATGACGAGGCATGGGAAGATTTATGGAAAGAGAAAACCAAACTTTAAGAGAAAAAATGACCACAGTTTTAAAATAAAAATAAGAATGCAAAAATCGAATAAGAAAAAATACTCTTTTTTAAACAGAACTATTGTTGACTGGAATCAGCTGCCTGTGGAGGTTTATTTGAGCCCTTTCCATACAATTTTAGGAGTTTTAAGAATAAGTCTAAAGCAGCCACTGGGTGATAAACTTCATGGACCAGTCATTATTACACTATTGTACTTATTAAAATATTGTTTGTATGTGATGTGGATGGCGTGAGAAGTTTTATTGCAAAAGTGAATGGTGTGTCAACTGTGCGTGATTTGAAAAATGGTATATGAAATTGAAGAGTGGGTGATTATGGTTGGAATGCAGCGATGGACAGAGTGTTGTAGGTGTGGTGTGGACCTAGCCCTTGTTTGATGGTAAAGGTGCAGTTGGCAATCTTAAAGTGTCATTGCGTACAAGAGCATTTTGGTTTGTATCTGTTCTTCTCGTGTAAGTATGTATATGCCTTATAAGAGTGACCTTGACTGTTGCCACCAGGACAACTGCCTAATTGCAATGAGATTTATATAATAATAATAAAATACCATGCAAGCCACCATATGAGCACGTGGCAGGGGGTTTGGACTTTCAATTAAAGAGCAGAGAGTGGAATATTTTCTCAAATAAAAGGATAAAAAATTACGTTTGAACAGAAAAAATTGACAAAGTGAGTCCCAAGGTCACCATGGGAGAAGCAACAAAGTAAACCGTGCCTAGTTCCAAAATTCAACTCTACTTCAAGTTTTCCATTTGAGGATCTTTATAACCTCAAAATATATTCATATTTGGTAAGCATGGTCACGGGTATGGAAGTCCTGTGGGTAGAGCTCTTGGCTACCAACCACAGGACCCAGATTCATTTCCCGGTGATGCCTATGGACACCCTCAGTTTCACCCAAGTTCTTTTGATTTTTCAGGTGCCAAAACTTCCTGAGAAAATAATATGCAGAACAGAGAAAGAAACCAGCTACCCTATCCTGCTTTGTAAACTTTGTTGGACTTAGTACTAGGTGAGCTCTACTTGTTTCAAAAACAGAAAATACCATTCGGATTGGTGTATACGTGTACATTGGGGATGAGACTAATTTGACGGGAACCCTGACCAATAATTTGTTAATGAAGTATCTTTTTAAATAAAAAAGTTCGACAACTCTTTGAATAGACCTTGTGTGCCTGGGCCTAAGCCATCATCTATGCTATATTCTCTCTCTATATCTCGCTGGGCCAATGTCTTTACCATATGGTTGCTCAATATATTCCTTCAATTTTTCCTGAATCTTTCCTCGTTCAATTAATCATTTTCCTGACTTAACTTCGATTGATTACACAGATTTTCCCTTCTAATTTCCCAAAGGTGTTTTAATCCTCTTTTATAGCAACCTTATTCACCCTTCACTTTAAACTTTCTATTTCCTTGCATTGTGCCTTCCATCATACTTCTTGTGCTTATATTCTTCCATTTTCTTCTCTCATCTATCTTTCCAATCTTCTCATCTGTAATCTATAGCTTTAATTTTCTTTTCCCATGTACTTTTCCTAAAGTTTGGCTTGTAGCTTTCAATATACTTTTTTAGACATGTTCCCATTTTTCCTCCGTAGTACCCAGCTCTTTGTCCACACTCATAATTTTCTCTACAGCCAGCTGGTACTCCTTTCTTCTCATTCCAGTTACATCTTTAACATTCCATCTCCTAAACTGTCTACCCCATTTTATCTTTTGGAATTGAATCGTACACTTCATTATCACTAAATAATGATCTCTATCTGCATTCCCTTCAGGTAAATTGTGTGAGTGGGCTCTCTGGTCAGTAGTCCAATGCTATACCCACTGATATATAAACATATAAATTATAAAACATAAGTTCAGTAATTAACCCAAAGGTTGATCCGGTAGGTGATAGTAGAGTTCACCCAATACTAAGTCCAATGGCATGTGAAATTCACACATCAGGGTAGGGGGGCCAGCTCCTTTCCCTGTGCCGGTTATGGTTTCCCAGGAAGTTCTGGTAACTGAAAAATCACATAGCTTGGGTAGAGCTGAGGGTGCTGAGAGAGGCACGCATGGAAAGAGGTGAACCCAGGCCCTCCAATCAATAGTCCATTGCTCTACCCCTGGACTACCATGTCCCTCTATATGACAAATATAACATAATATATAAATACATATACACACATACACCTTAGGAATAATATATGATGGAGATAAAGTCTTACAATGAGCTCTCCTCTGAGATTGCCTCTTCTTTATTGGGAACAGCATTTTTTGGGAGAGGTGGAAGTTTGTAAAGGTCTTCCTCCTCTGCTTCTGCAGTAATGCCTTTCTTTGGGGTTCCTTTTCCTGAAATGGCAACAATTAATAGAGCATTTAAATAATAAAAGATCCTTCTAACTTGTTAGAAAACATTTGTTTTTAAGTGGTTCCCAGAGACTAGCTGTTAACATGTTTCCTATACCATAATCATCACATTGATAAACATACAGGTGTGGTTGATATTATGGAAGTTGCTTTCCAACAAGGCTCATTATAATTGACTGCAAGGCATTACAGCCAGTATGGAAAATTAAAACTGCTCAGAAAGGCTAAAATAGAAACTAGCACCACTGCTGGTACGTCAGGAGCATGCTTCATCATTACCAATAAATCTTTTGCACTTAAGGGACTTGATCAAATGATTAGGGGGTGAGAAAAGAAAAGTTTCTCAACACATAACCTTGCAGGAACCAACATGGCATGACACTCCGAGATTCAATCACCACCAAATTTGCATTGTAGTCACTCGTGGCTAGTTAAGGTGAACTGGATGCTGTGTTGGCAAATATCCAGAGCCTTCATATGCCTTTATTGTCCATAGATTTCCAAGCTATATCACTTACAAGAAGAAGGGGAAAATTGATAAGTGCATATCTTGAGACGCAACAGTTTACTAAGATTGAAATAGAAGGAAAAGTGGAGGAACAAAATTACAGTAAAATGTTTTACATCCCTGAGTATTTATGACTGCTTAAGAAATTTTAACCAAAAATTCCAAGATAATGGAGCAGGATGTATCCCTTGTTAGTACTAGAGTATAAGTAGTCGCATCTTAGACAGGTCGGTTAAGGTCCTGGAAGGTGACGATAAAATGAAAAGATTGTCAATTGAAAAGGTAGTCAATAAAATTGTTTGCTTATAAATAATAGCTGCCTGCGGCATGTTTGTTAATATTCTTAATCCAACCTGAAGAGGCTCCAGCCTATAACAGGTATTTTTTTGCTTTTAATCACTGAATGCACAGATACTGTGAAATAGGGAAATCTATCGCAATCAATAAAAAAATTTGAAATTGAAAAAAAATTGAAATTCCAGTTTTTCCATGGGACATTTGAGTTATGATACAATATTATTAATTTTATGTCTTTATGAATCATGACAGCATGAACATAAAATGGTTTAACAGTGCACATAAAAGAAAGTGAAATATATCCACTCCAAACACAAGATTTTAACAAATTTAATTTGGACCATATCTCTGCAACATATAGGCAAGGGACACATCCAACTAATAACTATATTCCCTTTCTCTGATCACTCAACTAATTCCATAATTTTGCCAAGAAGAGGATCCCAAAAAACATGATATTTTTGAAGTTGATTTTAAATTTAAAAACAGGAAATAAAACCAAAACCCTGAAATAAGAGGGAATTTTCCCGTGATAAATGACAAAAGAACACCATTACCTGCAAACCATTCTGACACTTCATTAAATCAATAAAATATCAATCATTTGCATTCATTATTACTTTTAAATCAGGTCTTTCAACATCCAAAATCTGATAGTCTGCATCTTAAAGAAGTCAATGTTGGAAGCCAATGACAAACGAAACCAAAGTCTTCAATGAAAAAAGAATGAAAAATATTGCAAAATTAATAAAATTGGGTTCATGCTCAGTGGATATGGAGTAAGACTGATGACACTTGCACAGGTTAACATTCAACACAGCAATCATGAAACAATGTGTGCAAGTAGAGAGTGCTACCGGACATCACCAATGATGGTGAGAACCTAACTATACTCAATAAAACTTAAAAATGCCACTTCAATATCTTTTGTGACATGATTAAAATGAAATACATATTAAAATGACGTTTACCACCACTACAACCACATTACCACCCTACAGCACCAACTAGCGGTGCTGCTAAGTGGTCCATGTACCACAGGCCTAACAGTGAAATGAAAATCCCACATCAGAACATGTTAATAATAATATTTTTATACTTCCCTGCCCGTACATACACATTTTGACATAGCAAACACTGCTTAAAAAAAGGACATATACATTGAAGTAATAAAAACACATTACGTTGGAACTGCTTGTCATTCAGAAATTCATTCAATGAATATCAGTACTTAATTAGACTTCAGTTTCAATTTGAAACTACGTATTTTATCACTCATTTTCAATTAGTCCTGCAATGCATTCAGACTCTTACTGCCTTTTATATTAAATTGTTGATTTATGGTAATTTGGGTGGTTGTGGTTTTGATTGCTTGTTGAATATGAATTAATATTGCCATTAATGTCAACCGTTGCCATGGAGATGAAGGAAACATTTTGCAAAGTCAGTATCATATCAGAATAAAACCTGACAACTTTATTTTAGAGCTTTCAACCTAGGACAAACTGAAAAAAATGGCTTCACCAAAGATTAAAATGATAGCTGTTTTCATGTTTTAAAATTACCTTCAAAAACATATTATGTGTTATTACCATGAAACACAAGTAGCCTTATTTTATCATCTTTTTCACATGGGCTTTCAACACTTTCTTCACCATATATATCTCAACTGGATGAGGAAACCATGAGTATAACACATACTTGGACTGGGGCCAGCACTTGCTTTATCTGCTTGAGCCTTTATATATGTGGTATCAACTACTCCAGTCTTGGCGAGTGACAGCATAAGCTGCTGCCTCATCTCCTCTGCTCTATCATGTGCGGCAGTCTTCTTTTGCTTCCTTGCAAACTGAAGAAATCCAAAGAATATTTGACAGTGATAAAAAACTACCGAGAAAAAATGTAAAAATTGAATGTATGGACCAATGTCAGTAATTTGTGCTGAGGGGAATTATATTTATTTAAAAAAGCAGCCAAAAACGGCACAAAGGCTTTTACATTGCCTGACAGGCAATGCATATAATATACATTAAGAAAAAGAATGGGTAAAATCAATAAACAATAATGAAAAATTAAGAAAATAAATGTCAAGAACAGCTATAAGAGGGCATGAGAGTACATATTCAACCAGAGAGAGCTAAGTTACTATCTGGCATTTAAGGAAGGAGGTGAAAGCGGTTATTGAGAAAGAGAGGTCCAGGGAAGGATACCGAATGGTTAGGGAATCAAATGTAGCAGGTAGTTGATGGAATAGAGAGCGTTCAGAGATCAAGAAATGAAAATTTGGGATCTGCATCAGACTCAAGTTACGCGTTGGCCAAGGGGGACCACGAATTGAGAATAGAGGAAGAAGGTCGATGGTATGGAGTGTTCCATTGAAGATGCTATGCAAGGACTTCATATCACATAGCAAATAACGGCAGTAGAGATGGAGAATACCAAGGGATGAGAGAGTAAAGTCCCAAAAAAATTAAAAAAACTCCAGTAAATAGTATGGTATACAAAAATGGTTCAAGTAGTAATATTGTCCTACGGTATTTCTCTCAAAGGGTTGTAATATTCCCACAATGGTGACTGCTACTCCTACTCTTGAGTATTTTCAAGTGCAACACTGGTTCTTCCACCAATCTTGGAAACTCGTAAAACAAAAAATTTTAACACTACGATCTACAAAGGCCATTTATACCGCATCCCAACAATCTGAGGAACATTTTATATTAAATGAATCAAATTTATTTACATTTGAAACTAGAAGAATCAAATTGATTGAGATTCAGATAGAAAGGAATTATACAGCTTTGACAAAATGCCAATTAGGTCATCAACAATAACGATAGTTTAACATAGAGTTTGTAAACAATCTAACAAAAAATGGAATTTGCCAAATAAATATGTTGTTGGAAGTAGCAACTTAAGTCTGAAGAGGATTGCTATTTTGGGTTTGTCAGTCACATTTTGTAGTGTATACATGATTAACATGGGTCCAGCCATGAAAAGTTTTTCATGTGACCCTGGGAAGGTACAATTTAGGGAATTTCGATTCCTTAATAACTTCTATGAGAAGATAAAAAGTTCCACCATAGTACTTTCAAACTTTGGTTGGAATCATTAAGCAAAGGATTTTTTTTCTTAAAGGATATTTTATATTACGTGATTGAATGTGAAAAAAATTAAAATGTGGAGGGTTCAAACCAAAAGGTAATCACTAATTTTTATCACAACTTGTACGACATTACACATAAACATATAAAAATACATTTACTGATCAAGTAGTTGGTTTGAAATCAATGGGAATGAAGGGCTTGGAATTTCCAAGAGAAATGTGTTAGCAACTGAAAATTTCCACACTCATAAATTCATCCAAACAAGGCCTTTAGATTGCCATTTACACCCTCTGATGTACACTGTTTGGTGACTTCTATTGCATGCATATAGATATAATTAACTTAAAATGTCCTCTCAACAATGTATTTGCCTTAATAGCATGGAAAATAAATATGCCATATATAATTCTGCATAGGTTGCCTTTTAAATACAAAATTTTGATGAAAAATATCCAGGCCCAATGTATTTGCCTTAATAGCATGGAAAATAAATATGCCATATATAATTCTGCATAGGTTGCCTTTTAAATGCAAAATTTTGATGAAAAATATCCAGACCTATACACATGAGATGTATGCGAGTCATTCAATAATTCCTTAAAAAATTGAAGAGATAGTTCTTTTAGTACTGGAAAAGTTTTGCTAATCCTTACCTCTGGCTATACGTATTTCTGTGTAGGCTTCAGCTATATCCATCATGAGGTTCCATTTTCACAGTTAATTAAGGCAACTAACTTGTTTATTTAAATAAAACGGAAAAGCATGAGTTTCGTGCTGTGATTTAAAAACTTCTACTTAAAAGGCTTAACAGCAAAAGAGATCAATGCAGAGTTGGATGAAGTTCATGGCACATCTGCTACTGTATTTGCCACCCTCAACTATTGGGTAACTGACTTTAAATATGGCAGTACATCCATTATGGAAAGCATCATTTGAGTCATCCAAGTGGAAGTGACTTCCTCCAAAATGATTGACAAAATCCATGATATGGTTTTGAGTGATCAACGAAACAAAGTTCATGAAATAGTTGAGGCCACAAAATTTAATAAGGCACAAGTCGACAATTTTACATGAAAAATTGGGCATGAAAAAAATGTAGTCAGATGTGGGCAGCATTTGCTCTCAGTGGAGAATAAACGCAATCGTGTAGTCAATTCAGAGGCTGGTTTGGTTTGGCAAGTTTCTACATAGACACGTAACTTTGGACAAAACATGGGTACAATGCTACATTCCTGAGACAAGGAAAAGGTCAAAACAGGTGGCTTCTTCAGGCAATCCAGCTCCGAAGAAGGCAAAGACAGTGAAATCATCCAACAAGGTAATGGCCATGGATTTTTAGGATGCACACAGACTCATGTACATCGATTACTTGTAAAGACAAATGGCAAATGGAGAGCATTACGTGTGGCTAATTCCCTGTTTGAGTAAAAAAATCAAGAAAAATGTCATCATTTGGCCAAGAAAAAATTTTCTTTTATCAGACAATGCACAGGTGCACACCTGAGCAGTTTTGATGGTGAGAACTATGATAATATAGTTCAAATTACTACAATGTCCACCGTATTAACCAGATTTAGCCCCCAGTGACTTTTTTATTTGTAAAATTGAAAAAATTGCTCAGCATAAAAGATTCACATAAAACAAAGAGGTCATCGCCAACACAGATGCCTATTTTAAGGATCATTCAAAATTCCACTTTAAGAACAGCTTGAAGAAGGTGGAGAAATGCTGAGAAATGTATATCTAGCTAAAAGAGAAAATGTTGAAAAATAAAGAAAATATAACCATAAAAATTTGTTTTTTCCTAAGGACTTCTTGAATGACCAACTTCGTTCAAGTATGTCAAAAAGATATTATTTGAGAAGTGAGTAAAACTTCTATAATTCCAAAATTCACTGCAATTACCACCATGTAATAATAATGTCACAGTGATGACTTCTCTCACAACAAAAATTACTGACACTACTGCCACCTGGTTATTGCAGTACATCAGCAAAAGCAAGTACATCATTGCAGCAGTACCAATGGCATTCCATTGCAACACTGGAATTCTATTTGGAAATACCATCAAAATCTCAGTATCAATGATAATGGTCAGTACATTGAAAAAAATCGAATATCAATAATTTACAACTTGATAACTACCAGCAAAAGTGCTATATTATATTTATCTTAATCCTTATGAATTGAAAACAAGCCTATAACAAAATTTCATGAATTATAATGAAAATTAATGCAATGGAATTAACTTAGCAGCATTTAACAGTTATGAAAAAAACTAATGATGACTTTTACACAAGATGTATTAAAAAATGCAAATTTTAGTAAAAATTTGGGAATGGACCTTTTCATGAGATTGACTCCTATATGAATAGACATGGTAAATTATCTCCATCCCCAGGGAGGAGAAATTCCATATCAATTTCATCCATTATACAATATGAGAAAAGTATGTCGTAAATTTTATTAACATTACAAATTAAAATCTATCATGTATTTAAAAATCAAATTACCTCATGTTGAAGGCTTTTGATACAAACTGCATTTTCCACTGAATTCCCACAAACATAATTTAAATACCAAATATTTATGGAATGTCAAAACTTTTACAAGATACTCATCTACTTAGGACAAATTTGTTAATGCATATATGATGATGCTTCAATTTTAAATACGAATTACTCATCAAATACAAACGTCATTAAATGAATTTTCACTTTATAGTTAAGAATGAACAAAAGTTAATGACACTTCAATGACTCTCCAGATGTATCCACATAAGGTTCCGAATTTCACTGAAAATTCCAAAACCACCAGAATTTGAACCAAATCCTTCCGAGGAGAAAGCTAAAAACTAGTCATTAAAAACTTTTTAGAAGCCACTATTAAAGAATAAGGCAACTAACAAAAATTTTGAAAGTGGTTTTTTTTACCTAAGTAAACGTTTTGATATCATAACAACACAATTGAAGAAATAACATACACTCTGCAAACAACCAGCTGTGAAATAATCCGTTGAATAAAAAAGTTAAAGACATAAAATGGATCAAATTATGAATAATTCTTACTATAGTTTTCTTCTTTAACCCTGGAGCAACCCCATCAAAGACAAAGACTGGCTTGACTCGATAGAAGAGAAGTTTGGATATCCGATGAAACAGGGTCAGAAGGTGTGCATTTGGGCCATTGGCGGCTCCACTTGAATAGGCAGAACCTTGTTGAGCCTGGTATAGCCAAAGTGATACATCTGGTAACCATGCTAAGGAAGTTTGAATTTTGCTATGGATACTTTAATTTTGATACCCAGAGTTAAATGAAATACCATCAATTCAAAAATTTCCCGGCTGATAAAAATAAAAAATACCATCAATTCTAAATTCCCCTGCTCTTAAAAATTAGACTAAGCTTAAAATAAATACACTAATGAATAATGACCACTGTCCACCACAGTAAACCAGAGGGTCAGTTTGGTAGGTAGTGGTAGAGTTCACCCAATATTAAACCCAACGGCATGCGAAATTCAAACATCAGGGTAGGAGGCCCCTGTTAAATTCCCTGTGCTGCCTATGATTACTCCAATGAGGATGTGGTATTCAAAAAATCACAAAGCTCAGGTGAAGCTGAGGGTGCCCAGAGAAGTGCCCGTTAATCAAACCTCAGCCTTCTGGTCAGTAGTCCAACACTCTACCCACTGTACTACATACGTATTGACCACTGTCAATTTACTTTTAAGGACACCCCTTTATTTTTCAAGGTATACTTTTGAATTCCCCTGAGTCATTAAAGGTATAACATATAACAACAGATTTTTCAGATATATTAGTACATAATTGTTCGGGAAAATGTTGAGCCCAAGTGACAACATTCATTTTTCAAGGGGTATCCCTCACTCTTTCCCATGCGAGCACTCATTGGATAATTCCAGATCTAAAATTCATACATACTGAAATAATTAGAAATTTCCTCTGAAACTAAAAATATGATATGGCATATATCATCAGATTAATGGAGACATGCCGGTCAACAAAGGCCTTGCTGAGGATGCCATAATTTGATGTGTTGCACCCTTCATTTTGTGAAAAATTGCTGCTTATAACGCTGCGAATGGTCATAGCTAGGACTAATTGAAATCACGGGTAAATGATTTCATCTTAAATTCAGCAAAAAAATTGATACATAATTTACAATGTGAAGAAATTATAAGCAACCCATTCATAAAAAAAGCATTAGTTACATGCTTTTTTACAAATGTATTTATAATCCAAAAAATTGCAAAAAAATCTGGAATTATATAGTCACTGTAAAGAGTAATATAGATTCAAGAATAACTTATAATCACTGAATGAACTCTCATTCCAAACAAAAATCTGACCCTATGAAATTAAAAGAATTACTGGATTAGAAAGGCCTACATTCAAACTACAAAAAAATTTCTTCATGAGCTTATCCTAGATTACCTTACTTTTGGCAAATTAACAATAAATGGAGGCAGATACTTTTGGAAATTCATTGAAAAAATAAAATTAAACAAGCTCGCCTTTCCTCTTAAAAGTTTGATTAGACCACATATTTAAAATGTTAAATTTCCAAATGTATCAAGAAATTAAAGCAGTCATTAAATCACAGCCAGGTGTGGTAATTAAATATTGATATGTATCTTATCTTTAGTTAACTAAAAGAAATACAACTTCTATAGTTAATAATTTCATTAATAGGTAACCTTAAAACTCAAAATAATTTAATATGCAATTTTCTGTCTTTTAGCAAGTCAATGAGCATATGGCTCACATACCCAACCCATTTGACATATCTGGTACCCAAACGTGGAAATTTATTGATTTACCAAATGACTTGGATATTAATAAGTATATTTAACCACAGGATATAAATATTATATGAGAGAAGGAAAGCTATATCATACTGTTTCCAATAATTTGGATAAATTTAAGTTTAGGATGGACACAGGTTTTAAAGCTGATCAACAAATATTTTAATCAAATTTACATAGGCACTGTTTTGATAATGGACATTTATTTTATTTGGTAGTTTACTCCTTAAGGTAGTTACAACTAACACTTTTTCACATAAAAAAGGATACCAATGGCAAGAACTTTGTTTTCCAATGACTCCAATGTCACATCCCTTCCAGTGGGCTCCAGCAGTCTCCAGAGGCCATGAATACCCATCTTGACTGCTAGGATGTGTACTGATTAGGAGAGAAAACAGTAAGTATAAATCTCTCACTAAGTGGAAGGATTTTAACAAAAATATAATTTATCAACTTATCATGGTAGCAATTACTGTAACACTCAAATGTTTCTCTAAAGTGTATAAAGCAAAATACCCAAGGTCACGTACTGCACCACTAACTATAAATTCTGACCTGTCCTGATCCTTCTAAGGAAACCTGACCTACCCTGACCATTCTAAGGAAAACATAGATAACGGTTTGAATCACACAATGCATTGATTGATATTTTTTACAGACAGTTGATTTGGTTTAAAAAAATTGGTGCTTCAAGCTCAAAAGCTATAAGAATATTTTGCAACTACAATATATGAACACCTACCCACTATAATGAATTTTAAACTTACTATGTCAGCCTCAAAAGTGACTAGTGAAAATTTCCAACATTCAAATTATGAGTAAGAGGAAATCAAACAGTACTTTGAGACAATTATCCTGTGAAATCATTAATAATTATACGTCAAGATGGGAAAAATTTATATAAACTTTATATGCACATGTATGTCAGGGAATTAAAACATAAGAATGAAATTCTGAGTAAACCATGAATGTAAAGGCGAGCATTGTAACATTAATAAATGGCAGTTAGATTAGGAAAACACACCATATTCCAAAGATTAAATGAAATAAACATGTTTAAGAATTAGAGATGGCAATTAAAAGAAAGAGAGAACTTTAACAAATGCATTGTTAAGAAAGAGGACATTTTAAAGAGACCATTTTATATATTGAATTATAATCATTCTTAATGTTAATCATTCATGTGTAATTGAGGGACTGCAAGGCATAATTTCTCGAATTCCCCCATTGCCTCCCTTTTCTTTATCTTCACACCTCCCCTTCCATTAATAATGACCAAAATCAGTCCTTGACCTCTACCCTTCCAAACTTTTATGCACCACCATATACCCACTACTAATATCTAATATCAGACTGCTATAACAACCAAAATTGTTACATGGGAATAAAAATCAATGCACTATTTTTCGAAAGAGTTAATTTATTACTGACCACTGTTTCAATGCCTGTACGTAAATCTAAAAGTATTCTGCCAATTTTTTTTGCAAGATATGATCTAAAATAAATCTAAGAAAAATGAAGGGCTATTAAAAATACAAGAAATGTAACTACAGTCGTGAATCAATGCAAACAAAAAAATGCCGAGACCGTAAATTTGATCAAGTTGGTCAAGTTTAACTTGGTTAAGTTTATGGTCTCGGCATTTTTTTGTTTACATGAAGGGCTATGTTCAAGAAATAGGAATGATGAAAGAAGGGGTAAAGATGCTGAGAACAGGAATGGGTGGAAGGATTCATGGATGAATGAGTGACACAGTTTGAGGCATAACATGGTGGAAATCCTTCATGATGAAAGAAAACACTTTGCTTTTCCACAGACAATTTTTTTATTACCACCTCCTCCCTCCCCTCTCCTCCATTTATCCCTTGGTTGTTTTTGAATCCTCCCCTCCCCTCTTTCTCATCATTGTGTGTGTGTGTGTGTGTATATATATATTTATATATATATATATATATATGTACACACATTCAAACACGAAATCCCACCATACGGCGAACAAATATTCATTCACATTGAAATAGAGATAAGGAAAATGGGAAAGGAATACATGTAAAGGACGAACACAAGAGAGGTGGGGAAGGCGGATGTGAGCAGATCACAAATGTAAAAATATTTTCCTCGACCGGGACTTGAACACCGGATCTCTCCACTTGCCGGGCGGATGCTCTAACCACTTGAGCTATCAAGAAAATGTACTTTACACTGAAATCTGCGATCTTATAAAGTGCCAAAGTGCTCCGTTTCATTGCCCAGAAGATGGCATTAGGGAGTTATATATATAAATGAATATGAATGCAGATATCACCATTCGAGGGGTGAAACTAGAGCAAGTGGAATCCTCCATCTACCTGGGCAGCAGCATAACATGGGATTGAAGAAGTTCGACTGACATCATGCGAAGAATAGCCCAAGCTAAGAACGCATTCATGAAGAAGAGGCAATTACTCTGTTCAAAGAACCTAAGGCTGGAAGCAAGGAAGCAATTCATCAAGACTTTCGTGAGGAGGATGGCTCTCTATGGTTCTGAAACTTGGAACGTTTGAAAAGTGGACCAGCAAAGAATGGAAGCCTTTGAAACATGGTGCTGGAGGAGAATGCTAAAGATTAAATGGACAGACAAAGTAAGGCACAAGGAAGTATATAGAAGAGCAGGATAGAACCATATGGAGGAGGAGGATAGAACCATATGGAGAACTCTACGGCAAAGAAAAATAGATGGATTGGACACACATTGAGGCACAATGGATTGATTAGGAATATAAAAGGAGGAAAAATAGAAGGAATGATTTCACGAGGAAGACCTAGAGACATGTGCATAGGACAAATCGAGAAGGACGTAAAACAGACAAGGAATCAGGGATTGAGGGCATTGATATTAAATAGAGTAGACTGGAGGGCTACGATAAACCAATCCTAGGATTGAAATACTGATGATGATGATGATATATTATATTATATAGGTGTGTGTGTCCAAAATTTTCCCATTTACCTGAAGACGTTACGCTGAATGGTATGGGGGGAACGAGATAAGATGGTGGGCAAAGGTTTGCTTCAGGGACCATTAAGGGTAGAGAGTCACACGAGAGTCAAGTTCTACACAGGTCAAACAAGCTGAAAATTATGCCATAACCAAAGGACATCATAAAAGTGCCAAAATACAAGATAAATATAAATATACATGGGCCTTGCTTATCTCTTGCTACTTGTAGGAAGTTGGTCTCTAATGTAGCAAAAAATATTTTCCACTCTGCCAACAAAGGTTTAGAAAAATTTAGAAAAACAAAAAATGCAGTCCCACAATGTTTGTTAAATTAAATGATTAATTTTTTATTTTACCCTCAGGTATCCTCTTTAGAAGATGATAGGCATATATTGGAGGCTTCTGAGATTTGGAAAAGGATGGAGAAGGTGAAATGGACTGAAAGGAAAACAAATAAGGAAGTACAGGGATGGTGGGCGAGGAGAGGGGTTTGTTGGGATAAATACTAAGGAGGCAGGAAAAATGGATGAAGGGCATATTGATCGGCAATGAGATGTTGAAGACTGTAATAGAGGAGAGAATCTTAGGCAAACTCAGAAGAGGTAGGAACAGGATAGGGATGTTGGATGGAATGAAGGGAAGAAGGAAGTATACAGAGATGAAGAGGAGCTTATTTTAGTGTTCGATGTCAGGTTGTGTTTTTATAGGAGGGGCAAGAAAATGTATCATTGCCCTATTGTACAGGGCAGGCCAATCTAAAGCCTAGCTTGACTGATAGAATATCAATAGTAATAATAAAACTCTTTCACACCTCTCACCCATTCCCTGACCTCCTCTCTTCCCCATTCACCCCAGTCCTGGGGGATTAGTTTATTCACTACTGACCATGCTAGACTACGACACTCCACTTTGACCCTTCACCCCAAGTAACTACAGAAAATTTCCCTACCACTCATATTTCATTCCCATAGACAATAAAACCCCAATTCTTGTTATCCTCACCCAATTGCACATCATCCTTTGTTTTCCAAACCCTCCCCCATCTTTCTGAAATTATTTAAGGCCCTTATTCACATAAATTTTGAACATAATATCCTGACACTCATGTTCCAATGTTGAAATCGAGCTTGGTGGTTAATAAAACCTTTGAGTAAAATTAAAATGGATTTCATTTCTGTATGCAACAAAGCCGTATTTTCATTTGGAATTCCACAATTTTATGTCATGTTCAAAGGCTTTATCAATAAAATCGGTCTTTTGCCAATTTCTTTAAGAAATGAGAGATGATCCCAACTTTTTCTTAATATGCCAGCTTGTCCATCAGAATTACAACTTCTTGTTTTTTCCATAGATATCAGTTTTCAATCTTTAGTTTGATAGCTTGATGGACGTTTTTCCTCATGCCTGCCGACTGAGAGAAAATAATCAGGGATAGAGTCGTGGCATAAGTTCCCAGCCTAAAATCCAGATATCATCCTTTGAGTTACATCCTATTTCAATTTTTAATTATCCATTCATTACTGTAATAAATAGATTAAAAATTATTTATTTTTAAATTTACCAGATACATCATAAGTGTACAGTTCACATTTCAGTGACTAAATGCATCTGATGACAGAATGTGAGAGTGGAATAAAATTCATGCATGAGTTTTCGGATAATAGTATAATAATGGGTAAGCAACACTGAATCAAATAAACTGAATGTAAAAACCTATGCTTCAATCAATGCAAGCACTAAGAGTTAATTCTGATGCAATCATAACCCATCAATTGACAATAACATACTAACCTGGAAAAGGTATGAATATAAATTTAATGGGGCCTTGGATGTTTTTCACTCAAGTTTAAAACCCATCCAAATGAAGGAATGATGTGATCTTAACTAAACACCCATGTGCATATAGGAAGTCAACTGATGAATCCTACCGCTACCAGGACTCATAACCATTGCTAGAGTCTTCTGCTTCAGCCACTGACCTAATCCAATTTTCCCAGCAATCCATTTAATGATGCCTTCAGTCTAAATCTTATTTAGTTTAAAAAACATTAAAAGCAGTTTCATTTTGTTTACTCTATGGTGCAAAATCTGGTTCCCGATACTTATGTAAATGATAAAGTGAGCTTGACACCCTTATAACAGCATGCTAACGAGAAAGTTCATCTTTGAAATGCATGACTTATTTCAAACCTTTGCTTCGCCGACGTGGGACATCCCTCCTGAGTCACATGCAAACTGACAAAGCAAATAGAAGACATAAGAACTTAATCAGATTTTGACCCAAATCTCATTTCAGAGGGTGTCACAAGCCACAGTGGTAGACTGGGAGAAGAGGCCAAGGCAAAAAAAATTGGTCACACGGCTGAAATGCCAAATTTACATGGTCAGATGTCTTTCACCTTAACTACTAGATTTTAATCCTTTAGGTCTGTCAAGGTCAACACTTTGGAAAAACAAAAAAATCACCATTGCCAGCATAAAAGGGACATACTTCTTGTGAAAGTAAATGAAATTACGTGATATGACAGAGAATTATTCAATGTATAAAAATCAAACATCAAATTTCTCAAATCATGATCAACTAACAGTATATCCTGATAGACTACCCACAGTTTGTTTTTTCTCAGAGCAGGTGAGGGTTTGGAAATATATGGGTTGCAACTATGCCAGGTTCTAGGATACAATTTGGATTCATCAAGGATAGATCAGCAAATCTTTGAAGAAGCGATGAAACAGCTTGATCCTAATACTATTTGATTTGTCATTCATGAAGCAAATTGCAAATGTATCATGAAGCAAATTCACATGTATAAATATTTGGACAAAATCATTTCTAAAAAAAATTACTAGAGGAATTTTTTTTATGAAACAAGACTACATATGGCATTATACAATTAATTTAGTCCCAAGAAGTTGACGAATAAAGGCAATCTAAAATACACGGCTCAAAAGTCAAAAGCTGACCAACAAATATGGATTTTACATTTGCAAATTATCAACCATCGCATACACAGATTTACACCCTCGTTTCCCCAAAATTAAATATCAAAAACTTCCTCATTTCCAACGACATAAAAAACCATGACTCAGAATGGTACAAGGTAAGCCATTTCTTCCCTTCAGAACTAATCAGATTACTAGCAAGGAGGAGGGGTGTAGAGAAGCCAAGGAAATGCATTAAGTGGTCTTATCGGATTGTTTCCCCCTTCCGTTTCACAGCCCCACTGCGCATTCACTCTTCTACATTGAGACCAAAGACATCTCCAGTTCACCTACCCCATGTGACCTTTACGTAGCAAAAATAGGGGGGGGAATCATGTGAGGATCAGAGTGGGGGATGAATCAACGTCACCTCAAAAGGGAGTTAGGTGGGGACCAAAGAGGATTTATATATATAGGTAGCTCACCACCCATCCTCTTCACAGACCAGTCTACAGCTAGGGAGCAGCTAGGACCCAAGAAACCATTTGGCAGTGATTACCTTAGAAAATTTGTCTTTTGCACTAGTGGTTGTTGGAATAGCTTTGTAGGAGGACTGTACAAGACATCAAAAATGGTTGTCAATTTTAAAGTGTTTAAGAAGAGCTCACCAAATAGTAAGATCACAATCTACCTTGGAAAGAGGGACTTTGTGGATCACATCAGTGGGGTAGAACCGATTGGTAAGTCCAACAACATAGAAATTGTGTTTAACACACCAATCAAACCATCATTTCTTTTTAATTCTAGCTGATGATTCACTTGCAACTTCATGATTATTAATATAGGCACCACTCTTTAAAAATGCATTGAAGTCAATACAGGAATGTTCATTTTCCAATCAATTTCCACCAGTCCCCCCATTCATGCTTACTTTTCTCATAATATTCACTTCAGCTTGCTTGTTAATGTTAAACAACATGAATCAGCATTTAAATTCATGTATCATGTCAAACTAAGACATGCCAATAATCACTACTCCAATTCAACTGAACATCAAAAAGCAAACCTAAACACAATATTTCTCAGTTTATTTAAGCAAGACAGTCAAGTCTATCACTTCATTTGTGGCAATCAAAACATTGTGATTTAATTGTGCCATGATAACCCATTTACCCAAATAAACTAGCTCAAATTTTCAAGAAACTGTGAGAGATGCTGCAACAGTAACTTTTAAGGAGTCATTCGCTAACATGAAATTATTGCATTGGAACTAGCTCCAATTAAGCAGAATAGAATGATGTACAAAACTCTGGAGAAAAAATGATAAAATGTTAACCTTAAGCTCTAAAGAGTGTTGATGAGATTTTTTCAATTCTAAGTTGAGAGACAAAAATTGGTAGCAGATATTACATTAATTTTTGGGGTAACAAACCACATCCCAAAATAATTTATGTAACATTAAGGCAAGGTTTTACTTTGTCTTGTTGAACTGAAAGTTGACATTAACTTCTGGTTAGGCCAAAACTCAGTTTTATGACTGCTAGTCACATTCAAAACCGGCAAGGAATGAAGAATAGAAAGTTTTCTCCCACACACTAGTATTTCAGGTACGACTAGTTTCGACACTCATGCATTAATCTTCGAGTATGTGAAGGAAACTAGTCATACCTGAAATAAAAGTGAGCAGAAAAATACCTTATATTCTCCATACCTCAAGATGAATTTCTACGCAGTCACGCCTAATACTATCGAGTTCAAACAGACAGTTAGTTAACCAGGTCAATAATTGACAGATGATGTTACTACATAGGGTCACAATGTTCACATTAAAAAATAAGCAATCATATTTGTTCATAAAATTGAATTTTTCGGTAATCTTTTCATATTAAGTTAACGTTGACTTTTACTGACGATTGGATTTAACGACGATTTAATACCGGGCCACCATGGCCCGGTATTCTAATGACTGACTAAAACTGAATTATCTACCGACTCAGGTACACAATTTCATCTGTTGAAGGTATCACTACCAATTGTTCTCCACAAAATTTACTTGAAGTTATTATTGCTGTACGATTCAACAGAAATTATAAAAAATGCACAAACTAACGTACAATCCTAAAATTACATCTTCGCGGACGATCGGCTGCGAAACACAGGGTGCACTTTAAGACCACAGTCCCAAGACGCGTGGTTTCCTGGAGCGTAAGCAACCCGGTGCGCGCGTACGTCGAGCTGGTTCCCCTCTAATATCACCATCGGCAGCCTATCGAGTTACCATACAAAACCGGCCGATACAAGATCACAGAAACACACACGTACCAACTCACCTAACTAAAACCAGCGTTCTCCGAAGATTTATTTATTCCCCTTCCAGCCTCTATAACGTTAATGCGCTTAGGCAGAATCATGTTAAGCCTATAAGTGGATAACAGAAAGGCATGTGAGACTGTCTCAAGGGTGGCCCAGTTAACAGAACACCTTTTTATCCAGCGTGGCGACTCATTCTCTAGTTTCCCATTCCAGAATTTTTCCCCATTTGTTCCGAAGGACGTGACGTCATCTTTCCCGAGTTAACGTGACATGATTGAGCATTTTTTTAGAATCATCCCTTATTATTTTGCGTACTGGTATTGGTAACAGTAAAGTCGGTTACAATCTATAACTTAAGTTTTTTCCCAGGACCTAACAGGGGATTTCTTTTTCATGGATTCCCATTTCCGAATTCACCCTGATTTTCTCTATTAACATACCTTTCTTTTTCTCGATTTTTCTCCCGAGTTTTTCGAATCTGATATGGTATTTTATTTCCGAGCATTTCTTTTTTGCCACCAGCAACAATAAGGCTGTCCCAAATCATGGTTTGGCTTTTTGACAGAGAATACACACGCGATGAACTTCGGCAAACATTACTAACGGATCTCAAAGCTTAAAAATGATCATTGCCCTCATAAGGAATTGCCGATTTCCATATGATATACTCGAATCGCAGATTAAAATATCTGACACTTTTTTAAATTGGGGTATTTTTATAATTTTTCCTGGATTTTCGAAGAAGTTGAGTAATTCCCTACTGAAGGACCACCATATCTGAATGCAATATGACCCGAGTCTAGCATGAAGTTTGCTCACAATTAAAAGGTACTAAATTCTTACAAGAAATTTCTGATGCTCAAATCATAATCCTGATCAGGATATTAGGTTCCGAGCTTTTTCAAATAATTTAGCCCTTTTTTCCAATTTTTTGAAGGAATTTCCCTGTTCCCATTTTTGCCATAGCACCTTGGGACTCATTTCTTAAAGCAGGTAGCTTACTTTACCAGTCCTTTTAATTCTCTCAAAAGGAGTCTGTGCTGATGGTACTAAATGACTTGCCTACATTCCACAGTGTGTGAATTTGAAAGTTTTATATTACATTTCATGACTGCATTCAGGGGAGCTGTAAACTGACTTTTGGTGCAGAAAAACAAACACTTATTATCCTGTCACAATGGAATGACTGGGTTTATTGGGTCACTATTTTATAAGTACCCATGACATTTAAGCACTTAGCAACATAAATTCCAATATACTTGAAGTAGACAACATATTTGCAAATGTAAATTCAGGGTTATTCTGTAGAATATTAGAATCCAACTCGTTCAATTACAAATTAATTACTGTTTATTTCAAAATTAAAGTCAATAAATATCACCAGTGGATCTTATTTAAATTTTCCAAGAGAATTTGAAACAAATCACAACACACTACCAAATTCTCACAGATAAGAGAATATAATATATACTCCTACAACACAAGCTGCTAACATTGGAACACTCAGTCAACATATGAAAATTATGCATTTCTCCTATGTTACTGCATTTAAAAATTTTCTGAATATTTCCAAAATTTAAATGGTAAACAATTCTAAACACTCAGGCTATCACTGGAGCCATCAAGTCCTTTATAATCAAACTCAATAATATAATCAAATCAATTTTTTTGAAGTCTTTGTCTTTTAATGAAGTCCTTGTCTTTTATATGTAAAATAATGACATTGATAACAATACAATGGCTGATGCCTGTAATGCTTTTCTACTACCATTTAAAAGAGGATATTTAAGCGTTGCAAAAATCTGGCTGCGTAAATATGGATTACTTTCAAATAAATGTACTTCAATTTTATCACACGTATCACAAGGAAATAGTGTTCCTTCAGGAAAACCAACATTAAGCAACTCGTCAGCCATTGATTGGCAAGAGATGAGTTCTCCTTCAAGTTAATGCTTTTGATTTTTTTGCCTTGTTAGATGGTGTTTTAGTTCTTGATGGTGACTACTTACGAGACAGGAAGATCTTTGGGCAGGTGGTTTGCTCCTTCCGCTATGGACGTGAGGAAGATGAAGTCATGGGACTCAATTTCCAGAAAGACTTATTCCTGGCTTCAGAACAGATTTACCCTCCAACTCCAAAACGAGAGGAGAACCTGACAAAACTTCAGGTATGTTTCTACCAGTGAATTAACACTCAGCATCACTACATAAGAAGGAGAAAATTTAATAATTTAATTGTAGTCCCATTCACTACCTGCAATAAATATTGTCATTGAATGGAATCCAAATAAAAAAAATAGATGGACCCACAAGGATATTCAAGTCCACATCTACTGGAAACTATAAATGATTAAACAACCCACTTCAGATTTTTAAATATGCCAAACGACATTAATAATATCATCATATCTTCCCTGATTAATATGATCGCCATAACACTATAATACAATTATTAAGTGAACCTTCTTCGCTGATGCATCGATTGGGGAAAAATAGAATAGGAAATTAAGCGATGCATTTGAGAAATTTCCACTCTTGTGACCATTTGAAATACTTTCCTCTCTTTACTCAATATTAAAACTTTCCGTCTTTCAATTTCAGGAACGACTGCTCAAGAAACTGGGACCGAATGCGTTCCCTTTCACTTTTAAATTACCAACGAGTGCACCGGCATCCGTAACACTACAACCTGGGTCAGAAGATAATGGGAAACCATGTGGAGTACAATATTACGTGAAGGCATTCGCTGGGGAAAACGAAACAGATCGCGGCCACAAGAGGTAAACTACAATCAAATGCAAAGAAATATATCAGGCGCAACAAGCCGTAAATCATTTCGAATTCGTACAAAAACTAAATGCATTTCAACCATTACTTACGCGGACTTAATAAAAAAATTTTGTCATTCATATTGGTAGTAACATGAGTCTTTTTTTTAATATTTAGGAGTACTGTCGCCCTTGGAATTAGAAAGGTACAATACGCACCCACTAAGCAAGGCCGTCAACCTTGCACGGTGGTTCGAAAAGATTTCATGCTCAGCCCAGGAGAATTGGAACTTGAAGTTACCCTGGACAAACAGGTAAGACAGCAAAAAATAGCGTGCTTTACCTGCACAGTATGTACGTGTATATTCATCGTAAGCGTCAACTGCACATATAGGACCCTAGATATATATTTCAATGCCATAGCTTTACCATACTCCTGTGATAACGATCTCATAAAATGTATTATTGGTGTCAAGTTAATAATATTTCTAGAACGAAAAAAAATAAGCTTGTAAATTCCAATTACCTAAAGAATTATATCATAGTGGTGTCATCATACACTTCAGATCATGTTTACTGCGTCCAGATCGGTCCTTTCGCTACGGGCGTAATACGATTTTCATTTTTCAGGCGCAACTTTTAAATCGTTAGAAATTACAATCGTTCTTATTTTTTTTAGCTGTACCATCACAACGAAAAGATCGCCGTGAACGTTTGCGTTCGAAACAACAGTAACAAAGTTGTCAAAAAAATTAAAGCTTTGGTCCAACAAGGAGTTGATGTGGTATTATTCCAAAACGGGCAATTCCGGACTTCTGTCGCCTCCATTGAAACACAGTAAGTATTTTGTACATGACTTATGTGATAAAATATTAGGCATAGTAAAAGTAAATTTATTCTAAAAAAACAAATTAAATATGTTTATACAAACAAAGGAGTTTAAAGTTTAAAGGTAAACGTTTTTGTCACTTTTAATGAACCAAAAATGTTTACCTTTCAATGACTCAATAATATAAAGATAATGCAATAAAGACAAACTGATCGTAAAAAATGGAATGATTTGTCATTTTATTCAACCAGATAGATATTCTTGTTCTATTTATATAAACGTTCATATTTTTCTTGAGTTTCTCTCTGCAAATTAGTAGTTTCTGCTGCATAAACCCCAAGTGGAATCAACATAACATGCAATAATTACTGCAAAAGCTTGCTATTAGAAGTTACCTAACCGCGTTTTTCATTTAAAATATATAAGTCAGTATTTTTGCAAAAAAAGTATGTTAAAATTTATTGGGTTTTCCATCGTAATATTAATTTATGGATTTGAAAAGTGGAAGTCGGTTTGGAAGAAAAAAATACAAACAAGAGACATTGAAATCCAAATAGGGAGTCATCCCTGACCCAAAATTCAAACATTTAGTCTCATTTTTGCTAATTATTCTCTCCAGGAAGTTTCTAATTTAAACTTGTTGTAAAAGCGAAGTCAGAAAAGTATATATGGTGGTAAAAGACTATAGATCTCCCTACATAATGTTAATTATCATAAAAAAATCAGTGGTCTGGTTTTGTCAGCAGCTAAATGAACCCAAGATATACTCATCAGCAATACACAACTTTGCTCACCAGATTTCCTACAAGAAGGCTAAAAAACTTCCTTTTAATTCAACTTCTCTTGTCCTCTCAGGTTGAGACTTCCTATGCTAAAAATTTATTAAAAACCTTTTGGAAAGTTAGGTTCAAATTTCATATTTCTTTCTAATTCCTGCATCTACTTTTTTATTCCCCATAAAGGGAAGGATGCCCTATTCAACCAGGATCTTCTCTGCAGAAAGTAATGTTTTTGGTTCCAACTTTGGAAGCCAATCGTGATCGTCGAGGAATTGCCCTTGATGGCCAACTTAAACACCAAGACACTAATTTGGCTTCATCTACTCTGTAAGTACAATTCATTATTATTTCAGACTAAAATGTCCAATTTTTTTAAATAAGATGATAGACAATAAGACAAAGGTGAAGCGACGTTTCAATAATTATTTAAGCAAGGAAAATAAAAATACCATTTTATTTCAATTTCCTATTCTACTCCCACTGCAATAACTTCACATCAAATAGCTCATGTCTTCTTTTTAAGTTATTGGTTATCGTTGGTATTTTGGTTCTAGGATTGACAGTAGAACATATTATCTATTTCATGGCTACCCATTCATTCCTTTGTTCATCACTCGGTTTATATAATTTAAATTTTTGTAGGATTCTCTTCATCTCCCTCATTTTCCTGACTCATCTATTTTTCCTCGAATTGTTTTAGCTCTTAATAATCCTATATGTTCTAGATGTGCCTTCTCTAGAAATCTGTATAGTCACAATCAAATTAGCATTGTATATTGCAAAAAATTAGAAAAAAAGTACGACTTGCAGACAGAAATGTAGCTAGGGTTGCAATGAAATTATTAATTAAAATTTAGAAATATTTGTCTCAAGTCAACCAAAGTTTTTAGGATAATTTCCTCTGTGATCTGGTATAACTGAAGGACTCATCAAATTTACCCTCAGACCTTAAAGTTTTCTAGAGTCTAATGGTCATTTTGCGCTCTCCATCTTTAAATGTTGCCATTGGTTTCTGCCTTTTTACTTGAGGTGAGTTTTTTAGGAGAGTATTCATTCTAATTAGTCCTGAGCTTCGCTTCCTTGATTAGATTTCTACACCTGGGTAGAGGAGTTATCAATTTTTGTAATTATGGAGTTGTCTTTCACAATTGGTTCATCACGTTTGTCTGCTATTGCATTTCTGCATCCTGCATGACCTTATAGATTTCGAATTTCCATTAAAGACACTTCTTTTTTCTAGTGAAGCCTTTAGATGTATGTATGAGCGACATATATTTCCATATTTGCCGCTACACCAAGGGAAACATAATTGGTGAAAAACTTTTCTTTTTGCAGCATAGAAAAGAAGTATCCAGTTCCATCTCTCATGACAGCATGTGATGGTGTATCTCTCTAGCATAGTCGATACATAAGTCTGAAAATCTTGATAAATAAAACAGTTTTTGGCATAACTTGGTGGAAAATCTTCATATTGATGTTTTTATAAATCAAACCACTTTGCTTTTCCACATAAACTTTTTACTCTCATGACCCAGGTTTCGTTATAGCATAACATCATCTCATTAGATCTGATGATGTTATGCTATAACGAAACCTGGGTCGTGAGACTAAAAAATTTATGCGGAAAAGCAAAGTGGTTTGATTTATAAAAACATCAATCTATAAATCTTCCTCATTTTGCATTTGTGATGGTTCTACCTAATATTCAAAACTCCTTCACCAAACGAATCAAGAGTAATGTTACCCGAATACATTGCATATTCAAGTGAGGACATTATCAGACTAAATTAGGTGTAATACATATTAAAATCTATGAAATTAGTGCCTCGTTGAGTATCTAGAAACATGCATGCAATGTATTAATCAATCACCTGGTATTCTAAACACCAAAATGTTAAATTTTTTTA
Source organism: Hetaerina titia (assembly GCA_037158775.1). NCBI lineage: Eukaryota > Metazoa > Arthropoda > Insecta > Odonata > Calopterygidae > Hetaerina > Hetaerina titia. Next base: position 72,742,666 of record CM073778.1, on the reverse strand, counting down.
AATGCCAATTTTTACATTTGCTTTAAAGGCTTGCAGCCCCTGACCATAGGGATGCTTTCGGGATTGTGGTTTCCTACTCTGTGAAGGTCAAACTCTATCTTGGAGCTCTTGGAGGGGAGTTGACTGCAGAGCTGCCCTTTATCCTCATGCATCCAAGGGTGAGTTAGCATTCTTCACTACATATGTTGATGTGATTTGAGACTAATTATTTTTCACAGAATATACAGCATGAATATAAATTCAAATATAATAGTAAAAAACATTCAAATGAGTCACATACATTTTTCCTTCTAAATTCCCTCAGAGGTATGTTCTTTTCATGTTTAAAATCAAAATTGAATTGTACTGCTGATTTTCTGGATCATATGGATGTACATGAAAAGTCACTCTAGACACTAGAATATAAGCAGAACTGTAATTGAAGTTGCAACATGTGTATCAATATCATGTTTTTAATGATATTAAATACATTCGGTAATTAAAGATATTATGATAAAAATATTCCTGTGTGAGATAGTATGTTTTTCGTAATGCTACACCAAGTTGTGAACTGGTTACCTACTCTTCAAAACATTAAGGCTATAATATAATAACATTTTAATATAGTATATCATGGTTCTGTTGATCTAGAAATGTTTACTTCTCTTCCTGATAGAAATTAAGGAGAAGTAGACACATGACCCACAAAACACTATGATAATGTGATGACTTCTACAACTATGTATGAGTCATCTATAAATTTCCTTACATGCACCTACATATATAGTAATTAGATTCAAAATTTGAAGTGTCTACAATTCTGATGATGCATGAAAAAACATGCTTATAAGCCATGAAAATATGTCTGTTCATTGAACATCATGTTATTTTTAACAGTTGGAAAATACCCATGATTAGATTCATGCAACCTGACACAAATGCCTGCTTTTCATAAGGAAAAAACACTCAGAATTACCACTAAAGCCCATCTCTGACTAAACTCTTATTCTAATTTCACAGCCGGACAGGAACCCAGCCATCATGAGGGGTGACAGCACAGCTGAAGTTGCAACATTCAGGCAAGACACAGTCGACTATGCTGGGAATGACCTGAAAGTTCATTAAAGCCAAATGAATTAAACAAAAAAGCATGATTTTCACCCTATTTCGGGACCCTCGCTACTCTTACCACATGGAATTATAATGCTTATAAATGTGGTGATGACTCAACCACATTAATAAGTGTAGACTTATTCTTCAAATAAGAAGAAACAACTATAGTTTTCATTTTGTATATTTTCACAATAATTCAAGTGATTCAAGCCAATATAAGAATAATATTTATACATTTAATATTTATTCATAAATGTACCCTCCCTCAATTATACTATGCAAAGGCTATTGTTTCACTCAAAACATAATCACTCTTTGATTTATTTATTACTATGTACAGACATGAATTAATTTGACAAAATCTTGACTTTTTGCCAAGGAAATGTAGTGTTGCTTAGAAACTCAATTTGTCACAAGATATACTTTCGTGCACTTAATTTATATAATTTGTACACTAAGATATATAACTTATGCTGTCAATCATTATCTATCATTTTTCTGTATGATGTGTAATAAACTTGTTTGTGACAGAATGTGCTGTCATTACGTCAAAATTATTTTTGTCATAATGCTCACAACTTACTACCAAATCAAGAACAATTTCTGTTTCCAATATATTTATCGTATATATTCCACTGTCCAAACAGGTTAGTCAATAAGTTAATATGCATGTGTATAAGAGCCAATGTTCAATGAGTACCATATATTTTATTCATTTTTGCATATGCACATACATGTACAAGAACAATCAATGTTTGAACTATTCTTCCATAACTGTTATGAACTTCTGGATTTTACATTAGCCCTCTAAGTTTGTCAACTAATGGCTGTAACTAATATGCTTAGTGTTTTTAGAATTAAAAGAGGAATAAATATTTCAGAGCAGGACTCAAAACCATTCTTTTTCATTGCTTAAATCTTCATCACATTATTAACTCTTCCTTGTCCAAATGACAACACATTCAACTTAACTATTGTTTCATGAGTAGAAGTTGATAAAGTAAGTAGATTGCTGAGAAACATCATGTTCACAAGAAGACCTATAGAATGATCAAGCAATATTCTCAAGAGTACAGAGAAGTATTCTTCTTGCAAGATGGCCATACATACTTCTCCCATCCAACCTTGTCCTAATCCTCTAGGTATAATTTGCATTTTTTTTTCCATGATCATTCTGTCACATGCAAGGACTACCTGAAACAAGACAACAGCAAGTTTTTTCTTCCATGAATGCACATTATTAGCTAAGAAATATGACAAGTCATACCATATTAATGAAATATCTACATATATTTTATGAATGACTGAAATATGTGGTCTGTGAAATAAATGCACGAACTGGTCCAACCTGGCAGCCATGGAGTAGACTTAGCCCCACCCACTAGTGACACTAGTTGCCCGAGACCTAATGAGCCATCTGTGCTTGGCAGATTGTCGAGCTATGCATATGGTGCCAGTTATGTTAGTTTCTGTTGTCCTTGTTTTTACTGTTTTTTGAAAATGGATATTGACAAAAGCATGGAGCAACGAATCAACATCAAGTTTTTGGTGAAGTGCGGTAAAAGTTATCAAGAAATTACTGAAATGTTGATAGCTGTTTACGGGTGATAATGCTCTGAAGAAAACATCCATTTTCAAGGGGATTACGCATTTTAAAGATGGCCGACAAGATGGATGATGCAATGCCACGATGACCTTCAACTACCTGTGTTGATGACAACAATGATCGTGTGCCGTCCCTTGTCCTTACCGGTTCTCGAAAAACTCCGAACGATAGCTGATAAACTGAATTTAGGAAAATCACAGTATTTCAACCGAACATGATGGATGGATCCTTCATCATGACAATGCACCCGCACATTCAGCATTGATTGTTCGCCAGTTTCTGACAAAAAATTCAATCACCATCCCTGATTATCCTCCTTATTCACCAGATATCTCCCCCTGCAACTTTTTCCAATTCCCAAAATGCAAAAATGTGATGAGGGGACATCATTGGAAAGATGTGGACACAATAAAGCAAGAAACGACGAGAAAACTAAAAAGCCCAACTGCCAAGGCCTTCCAAGGGTGCTTTAAACATTGGAAAAGAAGATGGAATGAGTGGATAGCAACGAATGGAGAGTGCTATGAAGGGAACAAAATCAATGTAGGCTTAATTTGACAAAATAAAGTTTTTATGGCCTCAGTTCGCCTATTTATTGGACAGACATTGTACGTGTACATGAGACCCCATTTTGGTTTGCCAAATTTGCAATAAGGCAGACCAGATCCGACAGATTTAGGCACTAACCATCAGTTTTGCCTCTCTGAGAGACTGCTCAACCGTTAGGTCATTGGATATTTTGGCAGCGTTAGTTGATGAAATACCTCTCTTTTCATTCTGGATATATGGGGATGGACCGATTCCCTTAGTCTGTCATTCCAGGTGTGATAGGAAATCCACTTGTAGGTGGCAAGCTAACACGTAAACCACCCACGGCAGGGCATCCAACGTTAATCTCTCAAAGATATTTCATGCTTTTCCCTCGAGTTTTGGGAGAATTTCTAATTTTTTTGGATGGGGTCTTGCTTCTTCCTGGAGGATAGATTTCATTATTTTAATCATGTAACCACTGCAGATTTATTCCTAACATGATGAATATCCTTTTACCCAGTTTTTCATAATAGTAAACCAATATATGTATATCACAATTATTTGCATCCTTTTTGCCCACACATAATTTGCCCGTTCAAACCTTTAGTCATGAATAATGGAAATAAATGCAGAAACACAATTTACTCTCCTCCAAAATTTATGTTTACAAATAAAATAGGAAATTACCCGATGAATGCCATTTGAAAACCTATGCCATTGACTATGGTGTTTTGGAGACTCAATCACCATCAATGTGGTTGCAATCAGGAACATCAGACCTATGACACATTCAAGGAAACAACATGAAAAGGTACATGCGTCCATAGCACAGAGTGGACACACCATCTGTTTTATCACAAAAATAGTTCATGGGGTTAACATAGTTTCTAATTCCACAGTGCATTGTCATGACTTGCTCCAAATGGAAAATATTTGTCATGAATTTCAGTTCCAATAGTGCATAATGAAAAGAGAAACTTTATAATTCCACATAGATTTATTAGACGGACGACCTAGGTTTCAACGTGGCACGTCATCATCAGGTACATTTTGCAAAGAAAACAGAATACATATAGTAATAGTATATAGTCACACAAAATTTGGGGGGGGGGGGTTGGCCCGGAGGGGGTTAAGGGGGCTGAGAGCATAGGGACTAGAAGAAAGGAAAGGATTAGGAAATCCGTAATCTAAGGAAGGGGGAGGTAGTGTAGGGGACGCATGGGTCAGGAGGGAGAGGGGAAATCCCGAGTGTACGTAAAAATGCTGTATTAAGAGCCGGTAGGGGAGGTAAGGTAGGTGAAGAGTCATTAGGTGTGGAAGGAAGGAAGGTCTAGAAGGGGGGAGTGGGAAGGGTACAAGATTTCGTTAACAATATTAACCTTATTTTTAACACATTTCAAAATTTCATATTGCTCTAGTGCGTCAAGCCTTTGTCCTTTCTTCTCAATATGTAGGAACTCTGGCACAAAATCACTCAGATGATTCTCGTCCAGTAGATGTTTGGCAAAGAGAGATGCCGAGTCCTTATTTTTGACGCACAATTGGTGTTCCTTGATCCTTTCTTTAAACTTTCTCCCAGTCTGGCCGATGTATCCTGCTCCACATTGACAATTTAATTTATACACGCCACTTTTCTCACTTGTAGGAATTCTGTCTTTGGTATGAGAAATTAAATTCCTCATGCACTGTTTGTTATAAAACACTAGTCTTATTTTGTCTTTGGGGATTTTTCTGCATACCCTCAGGGATAATGGGCCTAAATAGAGAAACCTTCTCCATTGAGCACTTGATATATCGCTAGGTATAGACCCATAAATAGTTTCTGGCTAACTTGGACATTTTCCTCTTATAGTTTGTCTATTAATTTTTCCGGGTAGCCATTGTTCACTGCTATTGTCTTAATGATATTAAGTTCCTTTAAAACCCTGGAAACCATCATTGGTATTGAAGTTAGTCTATTGATCATGGAATGAAATGCTGCAAGTTTTTGTGAAAAGCAATGTCTGGAGGTGAAGTGAATAACATGGTCTGTGTATGTGTCTTTCCTAAATATGGAAAATTGCAATTTCTCATGGGAAATAGTGCCAATAGTGCACATATGCTTAATAACTGCACTTATGAAAGCAGACACCACTAAGAGCATTCTTGCTTGCTTGGAATGCAATGAATACCGAGAATCAGGTGACTGACAATTAGAGGATTTTAACTTTGGTATTTCTAATGATATATTCACATGATAAATAGTTAACTTATATCAAACACCCATTTATTTGCTTGAATTCCTGGTTGATTGCCATATTCTTGCATTTTCCTGGCTCTTCTCATATTCCCAACATATTCCTGTTTATAGATAGCATAATTATGAAAAATGTTGTAAAAGCTTCTTATAAGCTAGTCAGGATGAAATGCAAAACTACATACAGTAGAACTCCAATTATCCGAATCAATCGGGACCGGACCCCATCCGGATAATTGGAATTTTGTCCGGAGGAAGGGTCTATTCAAAGAAGACCACAAAAAAAATGAGAAAAAGCCATGTATTAATTGATTAAAAGATGAACAATAAAGCTTCTGACCCAAGATCTTAGTTTTTTCGCAAAGAATCGGACCCAAAATAGTTTCCCATAGAATGTTGCTGCAAGAACCACTTGAAAACGGCATCTTTGTTTGTTGCCGTTTTCATTGATTTCCTCGAAGAACATCCATCTTCATTTTCAAGAACTGATACAAAATTCACAATTGTAGGTTTGTTCTTTTTGATGTTTGAAATCGATGATTGTCCAACACTGTACTGCTCTGCCAACGTTTTTGCCCGTAACTCCCTTATTACCCGATTGCTCCATGATTTTGAGTTTGTCCGCCAAAGATAACACAACATGTTTTCTCTTTGAAGCCATGGTGAACAATGAAACGCTCTCAAAGATAACAACAAATCGGCGAATACAAAACCCCACATAATCAACAAGCAATCAAAATAAACAGTGGCGGATCACTCATAGCCACACTCACCCCTCCGCTGGGCCTATTCGGTTTCTAAAACTACAACATGAGACGGTGCCTAAAACGATTCGGATAGTTGTGGAGTACTGTACTTCAAAATATTTGTTTTGGGAAATGAAATTACCTGAATAACATAGTAGCTTCCTCCAATTTTCACCTTTACTAGATGTAACTCTGAATACAGGACATTTGCCCCAGAAAAAAACTTTAAATATCAAGTGAGGCCTTTTGTAATTAGCATTATTTCTAATGTGCATTTACTAAGGTAAAATGAATTAAATATTTCTGACATATTATATTCAGAACACAAGATAAACGATCATACATTTAATAGTTCCTGATTAAAAAATAGACCATACAATAGTCATCACATTAAACATTCTCAAGTGACCAATTAGAATACAGCAGTATAAAAAATGTACAAGAATTATCAATTAAATGCACAAGTTTGGAGCAGTAAGTATCTTCCAAAATTGCAACTATGTACATATTATTTCAGTGCTTCATTGGACTTGGAGAGTAAAATCTTGTAACATATGACCAAAAGAATAATGCATATTTCATCTACAATATAAAAATTTTTTCTTTCATATAAATATAAACTGTGTAAAAATCTTCTTCCAGAAAATCTTATCGAAAAAGAAGTATCGAAAATACTGTCTCAGTTTCTTTTTACCTGTCCCACTGAAAAATATTCATAGGTTATTTTTTTTCATTGACAAACTAGTCTACTCTCCTCGAAACAAAGAAGCACGATAAACATTTTTCTAAAAAGATAACATTATGATTTATCACAATAGGAAAAGATGTATTGAGTTATTACTTTACATGAGAAACAGCCTTAAATATGGTACGAAATCTTCATCAAGATGCAGGAATGACTAATGCACTACGTAGGTACCTATGATGACATACAGCCAGAAAAAACAAACTTCCATACTCCATCCCAAATTATGCCACGATGTTATTGCCTTACAAAGTTGCACATGCTACTTATTCTAAACAGGCTGACTATTTAAATAATATTTCCTTAAGCCATAAAGGGATTAAGGAACCCTTTACGGCTTGACAAAATATTATTTAATATAGTCAGTCTTAAAAGAAGAAGCTCAATTTATCCTTTCTAAACATTTTGTTGATCTTGCATGAATAGGAACAATCTGCCATTGGCCAAAACAAAAAAAAAACTATGTCCAGGGTTTATGATTAATATAAAAGAAAACATTCTTCCATACTTAATAACCTGAAGTTGGTATACTTCGTAGTTATATAGCATTTAATTTTACAAGAAGAACATATGAAATTATGTCCTAACAGAAGCAAAGAGCCATAGAAAATAAAGATGATAACAATCATTGCACAACGAAGATATTAGAAAACAAAGCTAATTTACTTACTTTCCTTTAGAAATCAAAAGGCATGACACAACTAATGAAACATTAATTGCTTTTTAATAATTGAAAGAATAATGTATAATTTTTTAAACAAAATCGTAGAACTGCTGAAAAATCAGACAACATTCAAGAAGAGCACACATATTTTTTGTGAACTTTTCAAGGCATCATTGGGTGAAATTTTATATTTTTTTTGTTACATATTTTGATCCTTTTTTAGCAAACCACACCCAGAGCATGGGTATAACCCAACAGGACATCATATTTATCCTTAAAAATATACCTTACTCATTCACCTTTCCTAAAACATTTGATGGTAATATTTCCATTTCCTCACAGTTTTGCCCTTTAATGGTTGAAACTACAGCATCACCCTTGTCCCTCATCGCCATCTGCACACTCATTCACTGAGTTTCTGTTTACTATCGTCACTAGGAAAACACTTGATGTCCTTCATCTGATGTCTCCATTGGTTTACTAGTGATTGATTGTTTCTGAAGGGGTAACTGTCTGGGATGATTCATCCACAATGGACGACACAGCTTTCTCTTCCTGTGCTTTCAGCCTTGCTAGCCTTCCTTTCCTCAGCCAAGCGACGATTCTCCATCATTACGCTGCCTTTGCTCCTCAGTGATGGTCTATAAAGAAGTAATCGATTTTTAAATTTTGATAGAGAAGCAATAAAAAGGGAATGTGGGATTTTCCAGTGGCTAGAGCACCGGACTACTGGACTGGATGGCCCAAGTTTGATTCTGGGCAATCCCTTTGGGCACCCTTAACTTCACCCAACATTTGTGATTTTTTCAGGTTTCCTGACCTTTCTGTTGAAGCCATTGACAGCAACAGGGAATACCCTTTAATACTCTATACGTGAACAAATCTCACATGCCATATAGAGCATAGTACTAGATGAGCTCTACCCTCACCTATCAGACTAACCTTTGGGTTTATAACTGCCATAGGTTTTGGGTATAAAAGGCACACCTCTCCCAATACAGAAACAGGGCTAACATGCAGGGGAAATAGTAGAGCAGTCACTCTAGATACATCACAGTATTAGTTCAGCAAAATGCAACAATTTAATTTATGCTATGGTCGGCTGTTGATGACTGGCTTGATGTCCCTGAATCTGATGTTGACTGCCTTGCACTCAAAATGTGCATTTTAACTTGGGACCATGATGTTCTTAGGTACAGTGTGCATGCGATTGTGTGTGTGTGTGCACTTGAGAGTGAGAATTACTGCCGGACCTGTGCGCATTCAATGCCAGTGTTCTTCTGGCCGGATTCAGCTGAAATTATATTTTGATGTTTAAACAGAAATGCATGAATTTACATCTTTAAGATTTTGATGTTAAAGGCATTTCTTCCAAATCAAAAGCAGCTTATTCCCCAATTACAAAACGCATCAATCAATCCCATGACTTACTTTGGTGTAAACAGAGTTTAAATCAAAGTAACCACTGTACATATATCCATCCACAGGCATAAGCACATCCACAGACATCATTCATCCTCTTGAATGGGCAATCAATGCAAATTATTACGCTGCCATGACTACAGTTTCAGACCCACAAAATGATAGCCATTCCTCTTCTTAGTCAGAATGGTCAAATATTAATTTCCTCCATAAAAACCAAATTCTTGTGATGTTAAGTGCATAAGTACCCACCTATCCTAGTAAATCTATGTTGACAAACTATGTACCCAAATTGCTTCTAAATGCTACTTAAGAAGAATCAAAACACTCAATGTTACTATTTTCAACCTATCACATACCTGTATAGATAAATACATAGCTAAAATATGGAATTGTGGTTTATGGTTATTCCATTAGAGATTCAATGTAGAAAATTTAATTCCTGGAATATAGGCCTCGATGATGTATTATGAGGTTTCCCAGTAATTATGGTTAGAGAAATGGCAGCTGAGCCCCAAAATATTATACTATAGTATACATTTTAAAACATTTCCTCATAGTATAAATTAAGTAATACTGTTTCACTTGTAGTCTCATGAATGCATCTTAATAAATAAATAGCAAGTGGAACTGAACTTGAACACTACCTTCTGAGTACAATTTTGGACATAGAACTTCATCCAATTTATACGAATTCCTCTAATTCTAATTCTTTTGAGTTTAATAAGACTTCTATTGTGGTTTACACGATGAAAACCCTTTGAAAAATCAAAACCCAGCCTAAGCGTTTAGTGTTCAGCATCTAATGATTTAAATATGCTGCTGATTGCCTGATAAATGGCAGTTGCAGTAGACCTTTAAGGTTTAAATCCATGCTAAGATTTGTAAAGTAAGACATTTTTTTGAGATAAGACTAATTGCATGCACTCAATCTGTGTGAGTGAAACTTTTCAATTGCCTACTAAGGAAACTAAGGGAAATCCATAACTTACCACAGTTTAAATGTAAACTACACAAATACGAGGCATGCTTATAAAGTAAGTGCCGTTTGGTCAGAGGAAAAAATATACTCATATGAAACACATTTTATTGGCACTTTTATTTAGCCACAAACCTACTTCACTTCTCTACATAATCACCATTCACTTCTAAGCATTTTTCATACTGCTGCGCCAGCTTCTTTAACCTCTCTGCATAGAAGCTTGCAGCCTGATAGTTGAACCAATTGACAACGCCATTCTTGAGTTCCTCTTTGGTTTTGAAACGTTGCCCACCAAGCCACTATTTCAAGTGCAAGAAAAGGAAGTAGTCACTAAGTGCAAGGTCTATCATCTCCATCTAGTTGGTATCATCTTGTTGGGCCTACACTTGGACCTACACAGTTTGGGCCTACCACTTTGCCCTTCATGATAACATTTGTTTGTCCATTTTTAAAATCATGGCACCTTTGTCTAACCTATCCTTCACTCATAACTGTAGGTCCATAAACTAGGCGTAACTCCCGATGAATTTCAGCAGTCAACAATCCTTTTGCATACAAGAATCATATGAAAGAACACACTTCACAGCTGGTGGGATCAAGGATTGTCGCAGACATTGTTGTTTGCATGCACGGACAAGCAAATGACTTCTGAAACAAAAAAAATGCTGCTACAGCATCTTAATGAATCAGTAGATTGCGCTGCAGGAGTAAAACTGTGTTTTGAAGTGCCTATATTTAAATACAAAAAAACGGCCCTTACTTTATGAATATGCCTCGTATTAATCTTGTGACCACAACATTTTATTCCACTGAATGAATGCAAGTCTTTTTAATGTCCATATTATGCTGTTCTATAAATGTGCCCCAAATATCCTGTAACCAATTTAAATTATTATTTGGCTAGCATGTACATAACCATGCCTGCGATAAAGTTGATTCATTCAAACCCTAAATATAACTGGTAGGCGCCCTGGCCTTGGGCCCTCATACATATAAAACTTGCCCATCATAATTATGTAATCATTCACATGTATTACATACAAGAACATCTGGTAAACCTTTTTAGCCCACGTTCCACTACTTTGTCTAGCTTCATCAATTAGCCTGCCTGTACCATTTAAGCTTAAGTTTGACGATTTAGTTAAAATCTAAAAGCATTTAATCCAATGACAGTAAATATGTAATACATGTATGCATACAGGGTTCGTCTGGAAAATAAGTGTCTTGACAAATAAGTCTTTTTTGACAAAAGGGGAGTCGTCCACTACGAATTTGTACCTGAACGACAAACTATAAATGCTGAATTTTACGTCCAAGTGACCGACAGGCTTCGAAAATGAGTCGCCCGCATCTGGTCAGCGATCAAAAACATCTGGTGGCTGCTTCACGACAATGCGCCGTCTCACATCGTGCTTGTCATGTCGGACTTCTTGGCCAAGCACGGTGTGGCAATGCTGCCGCACCTGCCCTACAGCCCGGACTTGGCACCACCGGACTTTTTTCTGTTCCCGAAGATAAAGAGGAGTTTGAAAGGAATGCGATACGGGACTTTGGACGCCGTCAAAGAGGCCGTGACGACGTGTCTTCGAGAGGTTCCCGATGATGCCTTTGCGGGAGCGTTCCAGGAATGGGAACGCCGCTGGAACAAGTGTATCGACTCACAAGGGTCCTATTTTGAGGAATATTAGCTTAAGATATGTAAAAATGTAATAAATTTTTTTTCCTGAACTCAGTACACTTATTTTTAGACGAACCCTGTATATACCTGGCACACCATTCCCTATAACGGCAGGCCAAGTTCAGAAAAGCCCCATTTAAGTCAGTAGAAGAAACTTACTCACTTGTATGTAATTCTCCCATGCTACTCTATCCTTGCACACTACTTTCATCTGCATCACATTCATACTGTTCCATACATATCCTTCCATTCTTTGTTACTTTTCTAATATTTCTTATCCTGTGAGGACTCGGGATGAGGTCTTAGATCACATCCACCTGTGATTTCCTCAGTCCATTTCTTTATTTCTCTCAAATCATTGATCCTTCTTCTCTCATTTAAACCAGTTTTATACTTAGTACTCTATATTATTTTCTCTGCATGACCAAACCAAGGGAGAAAATTTCTCTATAACCTGCATGTTATCTAATTCACATTTTCTCATGACCAATTAATCATTCTTCACTCTATATCTCATATTTTTACCACCAATACCACCTATACCCAAAGCATTTAGTTGACATCAGTACTTATCCAGACTTATGTATTGCTGTGAAATTTAAAGAATTTCAATTGGATTTACTTGTATTAATTTGGAGTTTATTCTGCCAATTCCACTTAACATTATATTTGAAGGTACTTAGTGACATCACTACATTTCATATGTTATGTTGGAAGGATATTAGATGACCAATGCTCTAAGAAGATTAAAATGAAACCAATGATCACTTACAGTTTGAGTTGTAGGTGCACTGTTATGCTTCTGTTGGGTCTCCACTTGCGACAACTGCTGCTCTACTAGATGAGTAAACAAATCACTGTTGTGCTTCTGTTGGCTCTCCACTTGCGACAATTGCTGCTCTATTAGCTGAGTAAACAAATCATCACTTGCAGTTGCATTTCTTTCATTATCCTTTAATGGATCATCATCCAAGCCCATTTCATCATCAATTTCCTCCTTTGGACCTTCACCAACCATATCATCATTCACAAGTCCCATTCTTATTTTGGTTACAAAGTTCTGTAAAAAATAAATAGTAATAAATTATGGTAGCATACAAAAATGGTAACTAAAACTCTTATGAACAGGTGTATGAACAGTAATCAGCATTATGGTAACTTGGAGACAACAGCAAAATAATTTCATGCTAAATACACATATACTGTTATGTCAAATACATATTTCACAAAGAAATTGTGATAGTAAACGTATTTCATCTTAGAGAAATCTTTAGTTATAAAGATTAGTTGTTTTTGCTATACTCCCAAAATACGATAATTTCATTTCCACAATCAGTTAATGCAATATCTTTTCTATCAAACATTGACACTAATCAAGATATGATATCTTACTATTCTACTCACCTCGAACTTCACATATTTAAGCATAAGTTTCAAATTTAATTCGTTTTGCTTATCCATTAAGACCATTGCTTAGGCCAATGCAAAACCATTGCCATATCAAATCAGGCAACCACCATTACAGTGAGTCAGGTGATTCTTCATCTTTTAAAATAAAAATTCTTGTGGTCAGCTCAAATTTTAAGACCAATGTTTTGTTAAGTTTCACAGTGACATAGTGATTGAAATAAAGTGTACTTCAAGAGTTTTGTGCCAGAAAAATATGTCTATGTCTCAGAATCTACCAAGTCTCATGACTTGGTAGATTCTGAGAAAAGAAAATTCAATTTTTACTAGCTATAAATCTTCGGCAAATCATAGTATTTTTTTACAATTTTTAAACTGCTGTGAATTTGCTAAAAATGCTCTTCGATTTCCTTTTGAAATAATTACTTTCTCTGGTAAAGGTATTTACCATATATTTTTTTTTTAATTGAAGATGGTCACTTGACACCCACTGCTTGGGTTAACATGGAAACTTTCACATCAAAATATCAACACAGAAACGTCATATCCACTCCATTCAACATGAAGGGCACCACTTAACCATAAGCATCTCAATTGTTGATCTAAACAATATGATGCTACTTCCTGATGGGGAATTAAATGGTGATAATATTAATAATAAAATGATGTCTTTATTGGGGGGAGATTGAGAATAGATAGTCCCTTCTTCCACCTACACCCTTGTTGATCACATGAATAAATACATCAACAATCATTAAAACAAAAGAGTGTAGAAAATTTTTACAGTGATTATGGGAAAATAATATACAAAATATATATATTTTTAAAATAAAAATGAATAAATAAAATAAATGCTACACAGGGGGGAAAAATTGGGTTGAATATGAAAAGATATTTGTGGAAAGAGTGTAATGATACTGAACTGATATCATCAATGAATAAACCTGATGTGGTTAGACACCCACACAGGGAAGGGGGGAAGAGTGTGAAAAACCTACTGAAATATGACTAAAGGGTAGGGAAGAAACCTGCTACTTTAAAAATACACTTTGGTCTTCCTATGTAGTGATGACCGTGGATTAAGAGACTGCAACTAATTTTGATTTAAGTTCAACCAGTACCATTAACTTCTGCTTTTATTCAAAGTTAACCTTGCCCTTTTCCACTGCCATTGACTTCTGGGAAGCAAAACTACTACCAATAATTCTGCATGAGCCAAGAAAGATATAAAAATGTAAGTGTGTGATCACAAATAAACATACATTTGTGCTTTAATTTAGGCAGATAGTAAAAACTAATCGAGAATAACAACCTACTCAGCGTTTCCATACTAAGGTTTTTCATCTTATTTGTATTTCAGTGGATACATATGGCAAAAATAGTGCATAAAAAACCTTATCATTGAAAATGAGGTATTGGACGAAAAAATGTTAAGCAAAAGGACTGAAATACTTAATTAAAAGTTTGAGCAGCAAAGACATTGAACCACTCACGCAATAAACGAGAGCAGTGAGTCCTTACTTCTGATGAAAGTTCTGTCCTAATATACAGGTGGTGTTACCAATAGTTGAATGTTAAAAGTGAACTCAACATCGAAAGTGCACACAAGTTCACATTGATTCATATGATTTCAAGATTGGGAACAAAAAGAATTGCAGGGCATATTTTTATACATTGTCATGCGATCAAACGAAAAGACCTCACAATTATTTACTCAGCATATTGGTTGTTTCTCAGTTGCAGAAGTTCACAACTGTTTGCTTTTAACCAAATGGCGACCAGAGTGATAAAATTAAAAAGTTAACTTACCATAACCGAACGCTTTTGACCAACTTTTTCCACTTTCTCAAGCAAATCATCAAACTGATATTTTGGGAATAAGCGATTTCCCCACAACTCTAGACGTTCCATTACCCTCTTAAGGTCTTGTTCCTCATGACCACGACCTAGAAATTTAAAATCTTGAAAAAATCCTTCTATGGCTGTTAATCCACGAGGTCCTGTTAACCTGAAAGAAAATGCGTCAGTAAATGATGCTTACATGTACGCTAATCTTTTTTATAACTGAAAAAAGGCAAAACTTTTACCTTACATCATCCAGTTTTGGCTGTGGGTGTAGAACTAACTTCCTCTTTGTCTTATTTTTCGAAGAGTCATCTCCTAAAAGCAAAATATGTACAAAACATTTTACATCAATAAAACTTGGTAGTCGTTGGTACCACGTATATTATATTTGTTTTATCTTGTTAAGAAGCAATTAAATTTTCAAATTCTATAAATTATAGTACTCGAATGTAGTCCATAAAAGCAGCCACTTCAACATAAAAAATTGGACAAATAGACCTAATTTGTGTAGTAAGTCCTTCAATATTTCCAGTGAGTCTACATAATTGGGCGACTGTAATATAAATTCAACATTTTGTATTTTGTACGTACTTGTTACAACAGTCATTACTTCTGAACTGTTGACCACGAATGCTCTATAAATTATGCTCATCTTTCTCTTTTGTAATAAAAATTTGCGAGAACCACAGAGGGAGAGATTGAAACCCGATTTAAGACTAATTACGAGACGGTGCAAGCATCTCGTGTATGCATCTCACTGCGACTAAAATGTAGAGCATCAGACACCCACGGAAAAATCCCCATTCTCTCTTCAACCGAGATCTTTTCCAAATGTTATGAGGCCCCAACATGCAATCTTGACAATATTTCAGATGAAAATAATTACCTTTTTCCTGGTCTTGTTCGTCATCCCCATTCCCTTCTTCTTCATTCTGCTCATCTTCAATTGGATTCAAGTCACGGGCTTGAATGAGATCGTCCAATTGACTAGGGTCACCTAAAAGTTGATCTTCATACCCATCTCCGTCGAACATTATAAATTGTTAAGAATAACATGAACTTCAAACACGGCAAGTGTATTCCTGCGATTCCCGCCTAGAGGAAGAGGGGATCACTGTTCTCCGAGGCAGATGGCTCTGCTGTAGTTGACAACAAATAGTTAAGCTTTGAAGTCACCCTCGTCATCAGCCGAAGGCGAGGCTTCAGTTTGCTGGAAGTTATTGAAACTGGAATTCGAGTTCACTCTCTCCAAAAATGAGGATAATAATTTCTTATTAAGATGATCTGTTAACGACAGCTCTTCAGAAGGAACGGGTTGACTCTGACTATTTTCCATCGCCTTAGGCTCATCTGCAACTGGGTTATCATCACCTGGTTTGCTTGGCATTTTAATTAACTTGAACTGTAAACGGGATAATTAGACATTAGTAATTAGTAACACACACTGAAATTAGAATAGTGCCTCTATTACCAAAACAATGTTCTCCACCTATAAGGGAATGCGAGTACTTCTCGAAACCAGTATCGAAAAACAAAAGAACGCCTTATTCTCATTGATTCGCATGTCTGCCTTCACTGTGAGTTATCAAGGAGTTAGTTTTTCTGTTTTGTTTGTAAAATAATTTCATGGAATGGTGCATTAATTTGCTAATGTTTCTCTCTAAACTGTAAATATAGTTAAATGTTATTTAAATATATCATAATTTAATGACACCTTTTTATTGTTCTGGTCCGAGACCAAAAATTGTCTCACTGTTGATCTCGTCACGAGACTTATGTCAACTGTAACTGAGTCGGGCATATTGATGATGTATTGGTACGGTTATTCACTATGGGGCAGTGTTTAGCATGTTTTGATCGTCCGTCAAAATATATCGTATAATTGCAAAAATGTATTTGCTAACTGTAATTGGAAGTTGAAATTTTTACAGAACTGGGCAAGCCCCCTATTATGTAAGATGCGAAAAGAGAATGGTAGAAAGATTTGTATTAAATTATAAATTATCGTTTGGAATGGGGTGATTTTAAATTTATTTTTAAAAAGTGATGGCAAACCGGCACCCGAATTCAAAATGGAAAGAGTTTGCCCCGCTCTTCTCACAACAAGTAAGTCAAATGTATTTTGACTGAACTTAATATCTTATTTTGACAATTTTATGCATTAACTCAGAAATGTTTCAATTTAAGTGTCGACTGAGGCATCTTGTCAGAATAACAGCATTCAATGTGGATTTCTTAGAGGATGGCAAAATGAAAGATGCCAGACGAGTAAATCCAACTCCTTCCCCGGTACATTCTACAAGCTATGGCGATTCATCGGTTTCAGAAATTTGTTTTTATTACTACACACTTCACTTAACAACTATGTCAGCACCTTTTTACAAGAGCGAAAAGGTTCAAGGGGAAAATCCAAGGTGGGCAGAGTTGGAAATGCAAGAAATTTTGGATCATTCTACCAGCCTAGTATCCAAAGGTGAGAACTGAGGCTGATATTGTCATTGGGCTCAGTTTATTTTTTTAGTTGCATTTTCATCATTATGTTGTGACTCTAATTTTATATTTGGCCGAAAAATGCGTCCCAGCTTGCTTTTTGACAATACCCTCGGTCAAGCGAGGATGGACCACAGAACCAAATAATTTATTTTTATTTTCCGTCTATAAAAGCCAAAACTAGAAGATGTGTGTAACTCTAGAGGTTTAATTGAAGAACCTGTGTATTGGTATTGTGTTTTTCTTTAATATATAATTAAGTGGCATATTTTTAAAAAAACTTATTTTCCTGCATCAAATTTGCTGGACTGATGAATACTTTCTCAAAAGTTTCGCCACAAACATATAAAAATCCATGCAATGGCTTTCCTTGTCTTCATTTTACTGCTCGTTTTCTCAATTTTTTTGCCAGAAAAGTTAAAAATCCATGTAATTATTTCTCTTGTACTTATTTTATTGCTCATTTAACACTTTCTCTGTGCACTCACAATAAAAGCTGAAATTTCTCAATGATATCAACCTCAATCTTGTGAACATTCATCTTGAGGAAAAAGATAAATTTTGTAAATTCACAAAAATTTATTAATACCGGTGTGATGAAACTGGTAGTGCCTGAAGATGTCACCTGCGTGATGAAATCAGTAGTGCCGTATTAATAAATTTTTGTGAGTTTACAAAGTTTATCTTATTCCTCAAAAGCTGAAATTTAAGATCAACCCAGTTTTCTTTAACTGTTGTCTGATTCATATTTTTGCTAAGAAACTAAAATAAAATTTATGTTTCATCATGGTTTCTCAGGTGTTGTGGTGAGGATCTGGAAGCACAGACTCAAGGAGGGGGCTTCTGTGGGAGACACCTTGGTGACGGCATGGGGTGTCCACTTCTCCGGCCTGGTTCCAATCCCTATGGCTCATTCGATCGCATCCCCTTCACCCCTCGGCCCGAACACGATTGTCTTTCACATGTTTGGCGGGTCGTGTTTCACGTCTTCGCACTGCCTCACCTCCCATGCCTACACGAGTGAGGGGAAAGGTCAGGGCATGGAGAAGGAACCAAAAAGTGGGAATTTGGAGGGAGGGAACCAACCGTCATCGGATCCTGGGAAGGAAGAGGCATCCCCCTTCAAGGCAAAGAAAGTGAAGATGTCCTTGGCCGAGTCCGAAGTCAGGCCCAGTTACACCCTCCCGCTGCTTCTTAGGTGAATGCATATAATGTTCCCTCCATCTCAATCCACGAAAGTGCATCTGATTTTTTGTTATGTTTTTGGCTTGGCTACCATTCCTTTTAGATACGGTCTGGTAGACTACTGCTAATAATATGCTAACATTTTTCATGGAGAAATCATAATAAAAGTATATAATATGCTGTGACACACAAAACTACGATTAGCAATTCTATAAGCACTAATTGTCATTTGCTGGACAGGTCAAAGTTCTTGGTCGACTTGTTGAACGCTTTCGTTAGTCTGGATGCTGACATCATCCTACTCATTTGCGCTGCCATTTTTGAAGTCTTGAAATCATTGCCAATACATTTCCATCACTCATTAATCTAGGCCCATGAACTGGGCACAACTCCCAATGAATTTGGGTAGCCAATAATTGATCCTTTTGCACACAAAAATCAAATAACAAGATGCACTGTGGAATTGGCTAGAAGTGTTAACCAACTCACTGTCTCTTACTATCAAGTATCAATTAATTTACCGTACGTTGGTAGCATCAATGTAGGTCTTTGCCTATCATGTGACATTGCTGAGTGAAATTTTTAAAAATGTCAGTGGAATTTCGGCTATAACTTCATTTATAATGTGATTTTTTTTTAATGATGAGTAACACATGATCTCCATTGCGAGGTCAATGTGACTGAAAATAGGTACCGATCAGAAAATGTCCTAACATTGGCTGAGGTTATCCTGCTGAAAGAGCTCTGTTATCATGTCTGAAAGTTCACACTGCCCACAATGCAATCTATTAAGTGCAACCATAGGAAATATTTCACACTATTGGTTTTAACAAGTGTAGTGTGGACTTGGGGAATGGTGTTTTGTGGACTTAAAAAACCATTAATACATTCAATTACAATTCCTCCCAGTTGTATCCATGGCAGCAGTGCGAACTTAAACAGCGTTCCAGGTAAACACGAACTCTGAGATGACATATTGCAGGAATGCCATTTTTTGTTACATCTCCAGGAGAGGTTTGGTAGTCCAGTCGGTAGAGCATTGATCTACTGACAGTAGGGCCTGGGTTCGATTCCTGGGGATGCCTCAATGCAACCTCAGATTTATCCATGTTGTGTAGTTTTTCAAATGCCAGGTCTTCATGGGAAACCTCGGTCAGTACAGACAAAGGAACTGTCCACTTTATTATCTTGTTCTGCATGAATTTCACACACACCTTATAGGAGTTGGAATGAGTTGAGCCATACCCTCACTTATCAAATCAACCTTCACGTTGATGACTATGGTTAATTTGGCTTGTCTAATTTAAATATTCCTCATCATGAAAATGATATTCAGAGACATGTCTTTAAGATCCTTAAAATTATTTGGAATGTGTGAATCAGTCATTATGCCAATGGTCTTGGCAGTCTCCTTACATTAATGAGACACTATGGTGGGGTTTAAAGAAAATCCTGCTTCATCATTTCCTAAATAAATGATATTACACAAAGTAAAGAATATTTACACAGTATTCTGTGAATTTTTTGCATTTTGGTGTACTACAAGAAATGGCTATGTCACTGTCATGGTATTTCCTACAGTTCTTTGAATTTGTCAAGAGGGAAATAGCTTTGTGCTTAAATACTGATTTTTAGTTTCATGGACTGTGGTGCAAAGTGCACAAATGCAATTACTGGCGACACTTTATTTCTGTTAATTCATCATAATATCTTGATTCTTTAAAGCCTCTATAGATTCACAGTGTGAAAGGGTGTCTCGGTCACTTAACTGGCTTAAGCACTTGGTCAGACATTAAGGGGATCCATGTTTGAATCCCGGTCAAGGTGATTGATTTTTACTCCATAGAAATAGTGAATTTCCTTACACTTTATCAGATGATTCAATTTAACCTCAACTGTAATGGCATTTCCTGTGGTTCTTTAAAAATGACAATTCTTTACTCTATAGAAGCTCTTAACTTGGGTAAATTATGCTTTTCGATTGTGTATGCACCGGTTTATACAACATACTAGGATCATTGACCTGAAGAGATAACAGCCTTATGGCTGAACTTCCACAAATTATCAGCTACCGGTCAATATATTTCCTCAATTTCTTTAACAATCTCAGAGTTATTTTTGGATTCAATTACCTCTCAATTGCGGGCATAATTTATCAAGTGTGCAAGTATGAAATGTCGATTTTTCCAAAAAAAAAATTTGTAAGAATGATAAAAAAAGCTTTATTCAAAATATTCTCCATTGTTAGTTTGACATTTTTCCTATCTTTCTGGCAATTTATGGATGCTGCATCAGTAAAAAATCTTGCCCTTTTGCTGCAAACAATTCATTGAGCCATTTTTTCACATCTTTGTATGAGCCAAAGCAATGTTCAGCAAGTCCATGACTCATTAATTTAAACAAGTGGTAATTGGAAGAAGTCTGGTGAGTAAGCCTCATGGGATAGAACTTCTCAGCCAAGTGATTCCAACGTGCCGCGGACCGGTTTCGCTGAATGCCATGTAGTATTATCATGAAGAAAAATGACCTTGTGTTGCCTCTTTTGGTATTCTGGTCTATTTTCAAGCAGCAAACGATTCAAATCGAACAATTGATGTTGGTAGTGTTCAGTATTAACCGTTTCACCAGGTTTTAATGTCTCATTGGTAAACCACACCCTTCTGGTCTCACCAAACACAGCGCATTGACTTTCTGCCAAAGCGATTCGGCCTTGCAGTCGATGTGGATGGTGCCCTGGGTCTTAACCCACGATTTATCCCACTTGGGATTCTCAAAATAAATCCACTTTTCATCACCAGTAATGATACCATGCAAAAACAACTTCTTTTTGAATTGTGCAAACAAAATTTCATTGTGTTTTTGTGCCTCTCCACCTGCCTGTTGTTCAACCCATGAGATACCCATCAGCTGGTCTTCTGAATTTTTCCCATCTCTTGTAGGCTATTGGAAACAACTTGTTGACTAAACTCAGTTGCTCTGTGAATTGTTTTTATGTTTGTGAATATTCTTCGTCCAACAATGCTTGCAATTCCACATCTTTGTACCTTTTTGGTGGTTTTATGTGTTCCTTGTCTGCAACATCAAAGTCATCACTTTTGAAACATTGAAACTATCAGTCACACATGTCTTGAAATGGAGAATGTTCATCGTAAGCTTCTCATAGTAATCGGTATGATTCAGCAGCAGTTTTCTTTAAGTGGAAACGAAAAATCAATTCTGTCTACAAATGCTCTTTGTTCGGTATGAATTTCGACATATAGTATTGAGCAATAACACAATGCAAACACTTTTTCAATTTATCACTTGTGCACCATCTGTTATCTGAAATCTGCATTTCATATTTGTACACCTGATAAGTGGCCATTTGTTTGCATTCTGGAGATTGATTTCTGTGTGTGAAAACTTCAAGACCAGTCCATTTTGACACTTAGGGAGTGTGGTTACACCGTACCCTCAAATTTTGACCCCTCATGGACATGGATTTAAATGTATTTAAAATATGCCAGATGCAAAAGGCTGTAAAAATGGCGAAGTGGTTTCTTTCAAGACATAGAAATTTGAATTAATCACATGAATTGCATAGTTTAAGGCATAATATGGTAAAATTGGAAAATATTGATGATGAAATAGTAGTTTTCCACTGGTTAAAAGTGTATTACCAAATAGGTTTTTGATATAATATATTACATCATCTTTAGTCAATGACTAAATTATCTTCAATGCACTGTATTATCTTCAGAACTTGAAAATGATGTAGTACATCAAAACCTGATCAGTAATAAAATTTTTAACTAGCTAAAAAGTGCTAAACCATTATTTGATTGTTAACTAAATTGTGTGTCTGCTCTATGTGTAATTTCCTGGAACTAATTTAGTGTGAAATCACGCAGTACCATTAGATTCATCAATTACATTGTAATATAATGAAACCCAAATAAATATATTTGGAAATAATAAGTTACAGTCTGATTTGACGTAGAATCATTAGTCTTTGAGAGAAAATAATGAAGTTTTAAAGTATACCCCTATTCTTAGATAAGCTTACAGTGCTAATTATGACTTTTTTTACTTTCAGGCTAAGATCGGTGGAGCAGGCAATCCGAAAGCAAGCGGCATCAGCAGGAGCTTTGCGCGAACGTATATCAGCCACCTCGATGATGCCATCCCCCATTGAGGTAACCGTGGGGTCTACAATGCAGTACAATCCAAAGGATGACGGTTCCAAGCACCTCTCTCCTCGCCCTGGCAACCAAGTGCGTTCTTTCACATCAACGGCTAGGGCAGCCAAGAGGCAAGCCCTTGCTCGGGCATTAGTGGCTGCGGAAAGCTTAAGGCTGTGCGTCTCCCTCTTGAAGGGTGAAAGGGGAAGGAAATTGAACGAAGTCCGCCTGCTTACAAGTAAAGGACAGGAATTGGCCAATCAGAACAAGGAGAGAGGTCAGTTTACATATCGACTATTTTCAGATACAATTACAATTCATATTTTGTTTGGCTCATTGATAGTGAGAGCAATTGGTATAATTGACTCCAAATAAATTGTCTGAGCAGCATCGAGTTTATATTATAATCTTATGCAATTATAATATAATGTTCAAACAAAAAAATTATATATTTTGGAAAGAAACTTTTAATATTTTCACAACTAAACAAAATTACTGCTTCAGATTCACCGATTTAAGTACCTGTCGTATGTTTTTCACATAATTCACTCTGGATAAATCATTCACTGGCTGTACAGCATTTGAATTTTTATATTTGGTGTTGAAATT
This sequence comes from Hetaerina titia, assembly GCA_037158775.1. NCBI lineage: Eukaryota > Metazoa > Arthropoda > Insecta > Odonata > Calopterygidae > Hetaerina > Hetaerina titia. The sequence goes on along the minus strand of CM073778.1, from coordinate 72,719,268 downwards.
GGGTGGGTGTTATTGTAATTCAGTAGATAAAACATTAACATGCTGACCATTGGGTTTCAAGTGCAGATGGATTCCTCTGGACTTCAACAGCTGAAAAATATCCCAACAATATTTGAACTTGATAGCATAACTAATTAATTAATTTAGGTAGTGGTCAGGTGGGAGGGCCCTTGCTGGTGTGGTGAAAGACATTGATCTCTCATGGCCCTAAATGTATGAATTTCACTTACAGTTAGGCTTATGTCACAGCCTGGACTATTGAACTAGGCTTGGAATTGCCAACGCCAGGTTTTTTAATATCTCATCAAACTGAAGGTTAACTTTAATCTCTGATCAAGGCCAAAACTCAGGTTTAATGACCGCTAGCTAAGTTCAAAGCATACTCTGAAACAATGTGATAACGAACAGATGATATAACTACAGTGACACTGTTCATATTCACTAATGAGCACCCTCATTTGTTTTTAATCTGCAAGTTAAGGTAACATTCACATTAACAGTTTAATGCGATAAGACATTATAAAACTAAGCGTTAGTACCTCATAAGGTAAATATGAAATGAGCGCACCAACAGTTGTGTAGCAATGAAAACGAGATTGCCGAGACCGTAAACTTGTTTAGTTTATGGTAAACAAGTTTACGGTCTCGGCTATCTCGTTTTTACAGTACCTCATAAGTCCATGGTATTGTTTAATTTTGACAGGGTCCTATTAATAGTTACTTCTTAATTAATGCTCAATGGAAAACCTGTTTTACAGGGAGAGAGTTGAAGGAGCAACAGGAATCCTTGCTGCGAGAAGTGGAACACTTGAGGGAGTGGAGACACCGTGAGTTTCTCGAGGCCCGAGAAACATTCTTGCGTACCAGTGCGCACCTGGCACTCCGCCGTCGTAATTTGGTTTCCGACCTGAGCCTAATTTATCCCATTCTACAGGTAATAATAGAAAAAGTCAGAAAAGAGTCTTTGAATTTATTGAAAATTCCCAGTGCTTGAATTGGCATACCCATTACTCTGTTTTGTGTTATGGATTGTATATATTCTTGTTGGTGATGGTTAGACAAGACAATCGTTAGTTTTATTGTTAATCTTCACCTTCAATTTATTTTATAGAATATTAATATTCATTATCATCATCATTAGTATTTCAATCGCAAGATTGGTTTACTGCAGCCCTCCATTCTTTTCTATTCAGTATTAATTAATTGATGGATAGAATCTTTGTTTGATGTCCTTCTTCATTTGTGTTCCATGTATAATTGTCTCTCTTGGTTTTCTTTTGTGGCATCATCCCTTCAATTTTACCTTCTATTATGTTTCTAACTAATCCATTGTTCCTCAAGGTGTATGTTGAATTTATCTACTGTTCTTTTACTTTGCCGAAGAATTATCTCTATATAATCTGGTCCTTTCCTATTTGCTCTTCCATGTGTCACTTCTTCATTCCCTACTTTGTCTCTCCATTTAATCTTCTTCAGCATTCTCCCTTCCACTGTGCACCATGTTTCAAAGGCTTCAAATTGTTTACTGTTCCACTTTTCTAATGTTCTATATCTCTGGAACATTGGAATTAATGTATTATATCATTGTAGCCTTATTTGATAGGTAAGTAGAGGTTGAAGATTAAGTTTGAGTATTATCTTCCTACTGTATACACATGTCCAGGATTTAATTTGAAGTTGCTCTTGGAAAAAGAAATTAAATGCTGACAATAATGTATATTTACTATATTTGTAGTGTTTAGGATAAAGCAGCTTATAGGATGCTTCTCTTTCTGAATACATTTATAAGAAAAACATTATATTATCTACCTTTTCTCATGAATTTTCCATAATGATAAACTGCTAATTTTATAGTCATTTACATGTATATCTGGAAAAAATGTTCATTGGGGAAAAAACTGTGTTTTGGTATCTTTTAATCTTCATTCTTAAAACCCAGATATTCATATCCAGAGCCAATAGGGAAATCACTCAAAGCCTCTTTCAGAAATGAGATTTATAATGGAGAGGATGATTAAATTGAAACAACTCTTTTTCAAAAGGACAAAATGGTACGGAAATGTGTGTTGATATAAACCAAAAGTATTAGACTGACCGGAATCTCAGCTCATAATTTTAATTGCCTCCATATTTTGAGGGAATAATGTTTGTGCTACATTTGTGCAAATAAAGTTTATGTGATCTCATTTTTTTTTAAATTTCTCGCACCCAGTGAAAATCATTTTGGTAATAATTTCTTTTATTGTATCTTTAATTTCAGTCCCAGTCTTAGTATTTTCACTGCCATGTTTTATTTTCTTGGTACCTCTTGCGTGAGGTTTGACTTTTTCTGTGCAACTTAAAATGGAAATTCTGTTTGAAAATTGCACCTATCAATTTAATTAAAAAAGTATTATAGTTTTTTATAGTATGTTATAGCATGGTGGCATTGCTTATTTTTGCTGCATATTTCTTTATGAATTCATTATTTGTTCAAATTTATTTTGCATTAATCATGTATTGAGAAATTTTTGGCAACTTGTATGTTTGTTGTTTGAAGGTAGCATAAGCTCAGACACAACCTTCTGGGCTACTTTAAGCTCTTATTTTCATTGTTCAAATTTTCTAAGTTCATATTTGTTGGAAGTAAATAAATGTATCTATCAATTGATTTTGATTGATTGAATGTCAATAATCTTTCTTTTTTTCTTATGCACATCATTTATTGGTCTCCAACCTTTTCTCCTCTTCAGCATCCAAATGGTGGGTTTACGATATGTGGTGTCAAATTGCCAAACTCTGAAGATTTTGGTCCTCGTGATGAAGTCATGGTGTCGGTTGCCCTCGGATACGTGGCACATGCAATCCAAATGATATCAGTTTTCCTCCATGTACCTTTGCGATATCCAGTGGCACATCTTGGATCACGGTCCAGAATTTCCGATTTGATTACTGACAAGATACCGGATGGAGAAAGAGAGTGAGTTTTTATTGAGGATTGAGGTTTGTCGCATATTGATAAACGAATAGCATGAAGCAAATACCATTGCTGTATGTGTGACATTTAATTGATTGAATTAACCCCAAAGAAAATGTTGCCTAGTTGACATTATTTTCTGTTGACTGAATTATTTGTCAGTTCTAAATCAATCCTTCTAAGTCATTTTTAAATATAATTGTGGCGATTATTTAATTAAACCTCTCCAGGTGTTTGACATCAAAATGAAGTAGTTTTGAAATGTCAAATTTAGTTCTTGATTACAATAATTGCCATTTTTTTTGTTTTGGACAAACATTTTGATATAGGGAAAAAAAATGCTACGCAGGAAATGAAATTGCTCCACTTTTTCATTGCCATCAATAATTATTCCATTCTATTCCACTCCATGCGAATTTATTATATTTATTTTTTAACGATTTTTTTAACTTCATTTCTACTAAGATGATTGTGATTTTCCAAAACTCCCTGAAAATGATACTGCATAAATCTCAAAAGTATTACTCTTTGCATTGAATTTTGCTAAACCGCTCAATGACATTACTGGAAGTGTGTGGTTTCGGACACTTTTTGCTACATTGATAACACAGGCCAACAGTGTTTTTGGTGCCGGAGCTTTTAATGTTGATTTAAAGAACAATTGGGGTGCTGAATCCAATTATGACACTAGTTTTTTCCTATCAGCTATAGTTTTCAAGATATAGATATGTTGTTACTTACGTAAAAAAATCTTCTACATGATGATATGGGAATATTATATTAATAATTATTAATATAATATTCCCATATCATATTACCCAGCAATGTTCCTGGTATTTTATCTTCTGTAAGACCAATGCTATTGTATCGTATTCTTCTTTCATTTTAGTTGAATGAGCGATTGGTATTGCGCCAAACCTGTTACCATTGTGAAGAAGTACACATTTTAAACTACGCTTGGAGCTATCAATAAATCTTTTACCAAAGTCGATACAAATGATTTTTGTTTTTTAATCTCATTGGCCTACAATATAGAAATATACATAAAACTTATTGACAGTTTATTGAAAATAAAAGGAACACAGCAGAGTGGTTATAAATTAGTATACTTATAGATTTATTTAACTTTGAAAATTATTTTCCGGAATATATCAAATATTAAAACAACTAATCGTAAGATGTGCCATATCTAAAAAGGTAGAGCTGTTAAATAAAAACGGATTTCATATTTGGATTCAGCTCTACAAATATAGTTAAAATCAGCACAAAGATTCCCGGCACCAAAAAAAAATTTTTTGTAGGCCTATGTAATCTCATAAAATAAGTCATTGATATGCTGTATTTGAAAAGCATCACAGTTAACACAACAAGAATATAAAGGATCCATGCTGCTTCCAGGAATTACCGTCGTGTAGGTGTGTTAATGGACAAGTGTTTCACCCCTGGACCTGAAGATGCCTCCAGGACTGGGGGCAAAACAGTTGTCCATCAGCACACCTACTACGCTACAGGATTCCTGGGAGCAGCATGGATCCTTCATTGGATATACGTCGTAGAAACCTAAGGATTAACTACAAGAATATGTTGACTGGTTCATGAGTCGACTTCGACCTTTGATCTAAGTATACTGAATAAATCTGATAAATTCCTCAATGTAGTGTCATTGTACAAAACATTTTCTCCACTTTAATTCATTCACTTTCTGTAATAATGAGCTCTTCACTTTCTCCTTATTTTCCTCAATTTAGATTCCCATTGTTCTCACGAGCCAAAGACAAACTCCAGTTCAAGTATGGAGTGTATCTTCTGAACAAAAATGTGGCACAACTCCGTTGGTATCTTGGACTCTCCACCCAGGACCTCAGAGCCACACTTCCTAATTTGGCCTCATTGTTTTACCCAAAAGCCGGCCTCACTTCCCTCATAGAAGGTGGAGCTGGAGGCAATCTTTTGAATGCCAACGGTCCACCTGGGAATGCCGATCGAAGGTGAGTTTTTATTTCGTGTGCTGGTGTGTTCTTAGTGGAAAGTGGTGGTTATTTTTTTAGATTACAAAAAAGGTCATTGCATTGCTGTTGGCCCAGTGTGGTTTCTGGTTTTCCTTCATCTTTTCCGTTTTATTAATAATGGTTAATAATATGTTGTGATAATTCATTCCGTTCACCCTTTTGTAAGATTTTCACCAAATTTTCATGATCAATGCACACAGTTGTTCTTTATAGTTACCTTAATATTTACCAGTAAGTTAGGACTCTTCATATCACAAACGTACACCCATAAGTTAGATGAATAAATTATTCTGAGTCCTAGGAAAACTTAGCTAGTTGATTAAAGGGTCATCATCCAGCTCCAATGACGTTGGAGGGAGGGAATGCTTCTTGCTGATACCATCATAAATCTGCCCATTTAGCAAGCAGGCAACTGATAGTAGATGCTCTACTTTAATGTATAAATATTTCAGTAACTAGTTTCCTACATCTCTCTAAAAAATACGCATTGTGTGTTGGTGGTTCATTAGCCCTACATCACTCCGCCAGCAATAGTCATAGTCCCATTACTCAGAAGATCGCTTATGTTCAATCTCACTTTCATATTATTTTTTTTTTAGATTCTACGAGGTAGTGATTACCAACGTGATAATGTTTTTACTCCCACACACTGGTCATTGTAGTGTTATTATAACATCATATATATCTGTGGTCTTCCTCAAGGTTGCTCGCAAATGCCATATGAGCTACCTGTAAATCTCACCTAAAGATGTTTTCAGGAATATACCTTGTCTGCAACTGCACTGCTATGCTATTAAGATTCAGGTCAGAAGATATGATTTGTTGACTGGTTGTCAGAAGATAATATTAAAGTTATTTCTCCTGACTACCACAAGAAGTGTTGATCATGTTCAACTTTGTTTTGTGAAGGGGATTTAGAGTTGGCAGTGAACATATTCTACGGGGGTAATTTGAAAAGTTTTTTGAATGGAATAAATAACTTAGAATAAATAGAAAGAAACAGACAACATATCTTAGTGAAAGAGAACCTTTCGAACTAACCTTTTACCTTGAATTTTCAGGTGTGACTGTTTAATACATTCAATGCTAAATTTTTTATGCCAACAGAGGTAAAAAGTTTTGATACCAGAAGATGTAAAAGACATATTTTTCCACTGTTCTACTTGGCACAAAATATGGCCGCTTTCACTTCAATCAATGAAACCTTTTGTGGCAACATTATGAAGGATTGCATTCCAAAATTATGGTGGCAGCGGTATGTTTTGTATTATGTATTCAGACGACATGGTAGAGCAATAGCATTTTAGCATGAGTCCTTGTTGAAACCTACAAATTTCAAAATAAGCTGATGAGCCCTTGGTTGAGTGCCGAGAGATGTATGTGCTGGAAGTGCAATCATTTGTGTGCTTAAAATGCTTCAACTGAAATCCCCTTATCGGTCTTTCCTTTGGCAGTCCTGTCAGTGTACCATTACACTGTCATCGACGCTCCCATTCCGGATCCTCACACAACTTGCAGCCGCAGGTGGGCAGAGTTAGGCTGACGGCTTCGGAGAGCAGTGGGGGTGGGGAGGTACAGCACCCAAGGCCCACCTTTGAGCGGTGCCACAGGGTCACAAGGTCAGCCGGTGGGAAGGGAGAGCTACTTCCTCCAAGCTCAGCAGACATTAACGGAACGGAATGCAGGAATGGAGGCAAGAGTGCTCCGGAAAAGAATCAGAATGAGCTCAAGAGAAAGGTGAGCTTTGATTGTAGTCATTTGCTGAAAAGGAGGAAACCACCTTAATTCTCCTCGTCTAAACGAGGAGACGGAAAAACGAGGAGAGAGGAAAACTTGAGACGTTCTAAACGTCTCAAGTTTTTCTCATTTTTTTCATTCTTCATTTAATATCCGGTTGAAATTGTTTAACTATTCATCTATGCTTATTTTTGGTTTGATTAAAATTGATTAGCCTCTCTTAGAAAATCACTTCCTCAAAAGCTATGTAAATGAATCCTCAGCAATCACTGAGTCACTTAATTAGCTAATAAATTCAGAACTGAAATTAAGAAGTGGCAAGAAAAGAGAATAACTTATCTGGGAATGTTTAATGATCGCAGAAAGAGTTCATAGAGTAACTGCTGAAGGATAGTGGGATGATGAGGAGAGATTTCAGTATGTAGCCAAGGAGGAGGAAAAAAGTTTGAATTGTAAAGGGCACAAAACTGTACAAGTATAGAGATTTATAAACATACTATATTGATGGGAATGTGATATTTAAGTCGTGGCTGAGTGCTGGAAAAGTCCATAATTGAACAAATAATGAAATGCACCTTTTGTGTCAAGGTAATGCACTGTATCACTCATCGTTGCTTGTGAGAGATTTTTTGGTCAAAAATGACACCAAAATCATGAATCGGCCATCATATTCAATGAATTTGCCCTCCTGTGATATTTTTCTGTTGTCAAAACTAAACTGGGAGGACAGAGATTTTCAATGATTGAGGAGATAAAGACTGCATCACTGGAAGAGCTCAAGGCTACACCAAAATGTGCTTATCAGAATTGCTTTGAGGATTGGCAAAAGCGTTGGCACATGTATATTATATCTGGGGGGGATTACTTTGAAGGGGACAAATTGAATATTGAAGAATAAATAAATATATTTTTTCATAAAAATATAAAGTAGCTTTACTTTTTGAACACACCTTGTAAATGATACCAAAAAATCAAGTCTCACAGTGTAGCAATTTAAAAGTGAAAAATTATTTGCCTTGACCCAGATGATTTTTGTACGTTGAAATATTTGCATTGTAATTGGCATAATTGGATGACTCCATTAAAATTTACTGTCTCAGCATCTCCTACAATTTCTTTGAATTTAGGAACAGTTTGTCCTGTGAATCTGTTAGCTTTTGTTTTTCCAATATGACTGAACATATCTGCACATTTACTAAACATAAATGGCTAGATTTGTGGTTATAACCATTTTCCATAGATATGAATGTTTTTATGTCCTTTTTTGAATTGTTTCATTGTGATTTGAGATCTTGCGGCCATAACTAAGCCCATTTCAGCATTGGAATTCAATGTTTCTGATCCAAAAGAAATTAGATGGCAGGTCAAAACCACATTCTGCCAACCAAATGAGTATCCCTATGATGGAAAATTTAATTATGATTTCTTTAATTCTCTTTCATATGTACCACTAAAAGGATGATGAAGTAGATGGAGTTTTATGCAATTCTATGGGGAGCAGTCTGAGTTACTCGTTGGACAAAGGCCTTGATGAGTATGAGGTCATTCAGAGGACTGGCCAACGCAGGGAGGCCATGGGAAGGGAAGGGATGGGTCACAGTGATGCTGAAGGCCACCTTACAAGAGTGGGTAGTGCCCTCGCCGTAGACTTGAATAAAGTACTGAGTCATGTCGGATCTGATCCAATTCTCAGGGATTCAACGGCAAAAGGAGTCAGCATCAGATTGGATTCTACTGCAGAGGTAAGTATTATTATTGTTTTGAGTTAATGGTTGTCATATACAGGTTACTTCTACGATCATGGCCTGTTCAATTTTTTATTATCATATATACTCAAGAGAGAGGTCGATCTTTAAATACAAACTTTCGATTAAAAAAATCAATGGTTGACTAGCACTTGAGAGAGGTATCCATAGTAAATTTAATAAAGACGTGAGTTGAACTTATACAAGGTTGCATTCCAAAATTCACAACATTACCGCCATTTGATACTAACATCACAGATATAATATTTCTTACCTCAGAAACTAATGCTGTTGCTGATACCTGCGTGTTGCACTAAAGTAGTGAAAGCAAGCAAATATTCCATTACCATTTTATTATTAGGTAATCTACCGGTTACGGTAGGTTTCTGGATGGACACAACTATCAAATAAATATTTTGTGACTACTCCTAACAAAACGCAATCCAGCAACCTACTCTACATCAGGTCCCTCTTTATCTCTGTGTACTTCTTTCCTCCCTTCATCTCGTCCAACATCCCTATCCTGTTCCTGCCCTTTCCTCGTTTGCCTAACATTCTCCCCTCTATTACCATCTTCAACATTCCACTACCGTGCAATAGGCCTTTCATCCATTTTTCCTGCCTCCATAGGATATCTTCCAACAAACCCCTCTCCTCACCCACCATCCCTAGTACTTCCTCATTTGTTTTCCTTTCGGTCCATTTCACCTTCTCCATTCTTCTCCACACCCATATTTAACTCTTCTGAAAATCACTGCCAGTATGGGCAGTACTGGCAGTGAGCTTTTAATCAAATCTCACAATGATGGTAATGGCCAATACTATTGATACATTGAAATAATTGGAATAGATATTGATCATGTACAACATAATGATTACCTTTAAAAGTGTTAAGTTATATTTGTTTTAGTCCTTATTGCTTGAAAACATTCTCTGTAATTTATTCACTGATATTGATTTAGCAGTAATTAATGATTACAAGAAAAACCATTGCCGACTTGGACATGAAATACATCAAAAAATGGAAAATTTTAGTAAATATTGGTGAATCAACCTATACACGAGTGTATAGACGGTAATTTAAAAATAATTTTGCTTGAACCCATTTAATCTCTTAATTTAAGTCGATTGATGATTCAGTTATGGTCACAGTCAGTTGTCATCGTCACACTCGGTGAGTTAGAATCATTCATCATTTCCCTTCTGGGAAATTCTTCATTCTCACCTCCCTTCTCTGTATTTAACTTCCATCACATTCTACAAGGCAATGTTTCCATCAGCAGTTCCTTCTGAATGATACTCTTGTGAACGTTTTGTTTATCTATAAAGATGAAAATTGTATATTTTTAGTCTTCTTTTTTGGTTTCTATATGAGACTTCGTACGAGTTTTTTTTGTAGTTTTATCTTTAATTGCTTGAGAGTAAAACTGTTCAGTTATTTTGGCCATCATGTTTCTCAGTCATGCCGACACAATGTATTTTTTCCATTTTTAGCCAAGAGATGTCAGAGTAAGCACCGAGGCCCAGAGGAACTTTCTTCACCGATGGCACTTATCAGGTGGTCCCGTTCAGTCGGACGATGATGCCGAGTCATCCATCTTGTCTGAAGAGAGTGGACAACCCTTGAACATCACCTCACGGCTCCTTTGCCCACTCAATTCTCGAGAGGGCTCGTCCTCCAAGGTGAACGACAGCACTGAGATGAGGGAGAGTCTGAGTTCCTTGTTGCCGTCTGGGAAGGCAGTGCCACCTGTGACCTTGCACGTGGTCACTTCCACAAGTGCTGAAGTGGACAGGTTGTTTGCCAGTGTAGCTAGCAGAACAGAAGCTCTGGCGAGCCGGTCAACCTCTTTCAATCTTATGCGTAGCCGGCAGGGGAGTACCACAGAGGATGGCTGTCCTTCATGATGTTTGTTTATTTGTGGTGGTGTGATCACCATACAGAAAATCTATTGCCTATTGTTATTTTTTTTTAATGCATGCAGAGGAGTGCATTTGACTTTGGGGCCAAACTGAAGATAAGACAAGATTCTCCAAAGTGTGAAATGTATAGGCTTGCCCGGAAATGAATTTCTTCACAAAGTAAAGTGAAAGTGGTATGGAATGGCTGCAAAAATATTGAAAAAAAATTAAAAATATCAAGGCTTGTAAACATGGCTGAATGCTGCTACCAAACATGAATGTGTCTTCCATTTTATGTCGCAATTAATTACATAGTTTCTTTTTATTTTAAGGCCCAACTATGAAACAGTATTTCTATAGGGAATTAGTTCCGAGGATGTATAATTTAAAGTTGTATTACGTTTTAACATTTGTTTAAAGAACTCCTACGTTTGGGTATTCTCAAGGATGGATGGAATTGCATTATTTTTGCCCTGAAAATGCTGAAAAATGAGGGTAAACAATAGAATTTTTTAAGTTTTGTTACAGAAATGTATTAATTTGCACGAGTTATTCCTTCATATACACAATGAATGTAAAACTTGCAAGCCATTCTTACTTGAATCATTGAAGTATGTTTAATCATCAAGTGAATGGGCGGTTTTTTTTACTCAAATTCATTAAGGAGCACCCTAAATATGGTGGTGAGCATTTCTTATTGAATTTTAGCCAAATGTATCTATAATTTGTTATTTATTTTGTTTTTATGTAGGTATGATTCAAAAGTGATGTCACGGTCGTGAGGGATTTTAAATATTTTTATATATATATATATATATATGTATGTATATCTTGCTTCATTCATTGTGTTTTTGCAAAATTTCATTCAATTAATAGGTTAATGCCAACATCAAAGAGAAAAATATTTCAATGTTATTAATTATTATAAATTCAAAATTATTTCATCCCTTTTGCTGTTAAATTGTTGCATTCTTGATTTTTAAGACAACACACCTTTATAATTGCGTTTGAAAATAGCTTCATAGAAAAAACTTATTCATTCAATCTCAGGTTAGTCCATTCAGTGCTTTGATATTGCATATACATAGGTGATAGTTTTTATTGATAAAAATGCCTTTAGAAAAAAACTCCAATTTTATAAAACATTGATGCAGTGATTTATGGCATATCTTAATAACATTGTTCACAATTTGCCTTAAAAAGTGCAATTTCCGAAAGAAAACAAGGTGACATTACTTTTGAGCAACCTTAACCAGTTTCCTAAATGATGTTAATTTTTATTTGAAAAAATTTTATTGTGTGTTGGAATGACATATTGTTTTTTTTTGTACACTGTTGACGGAAGGTACAGTATAAGCTTTATGTCTTGGAAATAATAGGTACCATCTTCTTCCAAGAGGATATTTCTGAAGAGAATGTTCTAAAAGAAGAACTGAGTCATTATCACATCACCATTTGTCTGTATCTTATATTGTTCTGTCAGCTTGAGATTTTGAGCTGGCGGCATTTATTTGTTTCATACTGCTCAGGCATTCATGTTCATTTAAATCCACTGGTGCATAGATTTATTTGCCAACAGATGGATGCGTAATGAATATTTAAATATCATTTCTTATGTGAGTTAATTTTGAAGAAAATGTATACAGTGGTTCTCACGGTGCATATTGGTACAGTACCTTTATCTTCCCAATTTATCCCCATCTAATACCCATAATCTTTTTCTCATTTGAATGGTGCATTTTTGCTAATGTTGTGTGAGAATATTTATTATTTTAGGCAAGTGAGACAGTTCAGAGTCCAGAAAAATTGTCACAAGTTGATTCTCACTCAGTTGATTAATTTCTTTTCCAAGTTCTTAGTAAAAAGGATTTATTCTCTGCAAAGGTGCATGTTCTTGGCACATTATGTTTATGTCATTACAGGCTGTAAATCACTCCTTCATTTGCTAATTTTCAGATGTTCAGGAGTGTTATACGTCAATAAACATACATACAGGTATAATGGTTCCAAGAAAAATTCTCACGGGAATGTTGTTACTATTGTGATTACTTCAGCCTTGACTGCAATCACTATCTTTGATTGAAAGAAAAGACTCGGTGTCAAATACTTTTCTTTGATGGCCTTGTAATTATTTTGTGGTGTTGACAAATGAGAAACTGAATAGTTGGTGAGGTTTGCAGGAAAATGTCCTCTGCAGGATTCCTCTCCCATTTAAGTTATTTGTGAAGCTTTTATTGTTGCTATTCTTGATAAGCTGAGGACTTAATGTAAATATATTTAAAGATTTCTTCACTTAAGCCTCCACTCATTGTTGAATTCAGTATTTCATTTGATAATGTCAGCAGTTAGATCATTTTTGCAGACCAAGATCCAGACCGTAAGTCATCATGTAGATCACCCGTGACGTTATTGCGAGTGACAAATTGCTTGCAATGCAATTGGAAAAGTTTCTCAAGAAACTCTTCGGCTTGTAACAATGAATGTAATTGCTGAAACTGTATAGGCTTTTTCACTGTACATTTGTAAGAGAAGCTACAATAATTAGTTCACCAAATTGTAAATTAGCCAACAGCAGTTTTTGCAATGAGATATGTAATAAAATTATTCAAAGTACAGGTACTGTTGTTATTATTATTATGCATAACTGTATTTTTCTCATTAAAACCTGTCCATGAATTATCAGAAGGTGGAATGAGAGAATTAGATATTGAAACTTGTTTAATTACGAAAAGCTGGATTTTATTATATTTCAAGATGGAAGTTGTTGGTATTTGTGTCATGTTTAGTTGAAAGCAGAAGTCAGAACTCATTGCTGAGGTTCAATTGTGAGTATTGTGCTCACAAAATGGTGTTTATTGCTTATCATTTAACAGGGACTTGGTGACCATGGAAGAATGCTGCTTATCCTAGATATACTCAATGACATCATCAATCATGGCAGTTTTCGTGATAATCGAACAGTTTTCGTCACTTTCTAACTATTTTACTTCTAATGCCTTTTCATGTATTAAAAGATAATCCAATATACCTGTAGCATATATCACAGCAATTTTATATTTTATGAAAATCAAGAATTGTCTAATTATTCATCGTTATGTCCACTTTACTCATCCCATCCTCTCCATCTAATAGAATTTAACTGTAACTAATCCTTTGAGCATTTGGCATTTTTTGATTGGATCTATTTGCAAAATTTCCAACTAGAGAACTAACTGGCTATCATTGGTATTCTAGTAATGATCACTTAAAAATGGGATAAATTTTTAGCCATACATTCTTGTTTATAAATAATAAATGTGCTACCTACTGCAGTCTTATAAAATCTGTGGTGTAACGTTTGAAACAAACAATTTGTGAGCATAAATATTTTTATTTTTCATGTTTATAACTAGGTAACTTTTTTGTAGCCACTCAAGCACCATTTCTATGCATTTTTGCTTCTATTAACTCATTTCCCTCAAAAGAAAGAAAAGCAAATAGCATATAATTTAAAATAAATTATTAAGCAATTAAATTAATGTAGGTCCTTAAAAACTCATTATAAAAGTAAAGCTTCCAGGGATTGGAGATCCACAAGGATGTAGTTAATGATGACCAATCCTGTTCAAAAGAAGATAACAGATGTTGATTTCACTTTCACATAAAATGTAATAGACAAAAGTATCAATTAATATGGATCACAAATAGGAAAATTCATTTTGGGCCATGTACAGTTTTACCCAGCTTAATTAAAATTTACTTAATTCATATTAATGGCGACTGTAACACACCATCAATATTCATTTAATGGCATACCTAGTTTTATTATTATAACAAGCTATTGCCACAAATTTCGCTATAGCACATTGCAAGTGACATGTTATAACTTGGTATGATATCACACCTCGGTAGTTTTTTTCAGAAATTTCAACAAATTAATTAAATTGGAAATTTCATCAAATGGTATCATTATTAAAAGCTGAAATACTAAAACCCAAATGTTTTTCACAGGCAAATTATAAGGCTTGACTTTGACTGAGTGGTGTTGCAAGTCATAAAGTGGATCAGTCAATATATTATTTCATGCTTGAAACAAAACTTATTTTTTATCAACTTGGTTGGCTACCATGGACCTCTAGTGATGCTTGCATGCAGACACAACTTTTTACTTCAATTTGTACCTGAGCACTTGGATAAGGTAGATCTACAAATGACTTAGGAGATGATCAGTTGGGTTGAGAAAGGGCAGAGACATGCATGATGCCATTGCAGTAATGAGATCACTAATAAAGAGGAATTAGAGTACAATAGAGGACATATTTGCCTATTTCATAGATTTCAAAATGCAGAAAATGGGAATAGATTGGAGGGATAAGAGACTAATCTGCAACCTGTACAAATCTCAGACTGCTCAGGTACAAGAGGGGAACAGGGAGTCCAGATGGGCAGTGTTAGGAAAAGGAATAAAGGCAGAATTGTCCATTATCACCAGTGCTGTTCAACATATATGTGGAGGAGAGGATTAAAGGGGCATTGGAAGAAATGGAAAACAGATGGGACAGTTTGCCTGTCTCAGAAGTTTTGTGTTCTGAACTATTAAGAAGAAGAATTGCATTAGGTAAAAAAGCTTTCATAACAAGGAAGAAATTGATGGAGAGATGTTAAGGATACCAAACAAAGATTGGTGAAAATCTTGATTGATGGAAACATGGTCATTGAAGCAGGATGAAAGGGGTAGATTGAAGGCTTTTGAAATGTGGCTGTGGAGAAGGTTAAGTGGACAGAAAGGAAAACAAATGAAGTGCTAGATAAGTATGGTGGGTGCGGAGAGGGGATTATCAAGAAAAATCATAAGGAGACATAAAAATGGATGCAAAGCATATTAATTGGCAATGAAATGTTGAAGACAGAATGGTAGAGGAAAGTATGTTAGTCAAACAAGGAAGGGGCAGGAATAGGATAGGGATGTTGGATGGAATGGAGGAAGTATAGCATGGAGGGAGTATGTGAAGGAAGTATATGGAATGATGGGAGGAAGGAACCATGTGGAATTGAAGAGGGGCTTATTGTAGTGTTTAATCTCAGGTTGTGTTTTATTAGGAGAGTCAAGGGAATTACCAGTGCACAGTTGTGTAGCCTGTGTCCATCGAAAACCTACATTAAGTGAAATAATATTAATATTAATTAATGTGTATACATATGTTTCTTTTATCATGATTTTATCCTATCTGATTAATAGTGGTATCTATTTGAAAATTTTCTCAACGTATACATGCAGACATTCAACCAAGTCATCATTCATCCAAAAAATAAGAAAATTTGTCTTTTGCTTACATTTTCTTAGATATAAGAAGGCCCGGTTACAACAGCAGGCAGTTATGAGCTTATGTTCCTGGCAAGAATTGGCATGGAGGAAACTGCAGTCTGCATATCTGCACTGATATGGCAATGGTGTGTCTGAAAGAAGTATATAATTGCTCATGGACATGGTTCATTTAGGTGCAAGCCATCAATGCACAAAAAAGTCCCAAAATATCAACGCACAAAGACATATCCCATTAAATCACTTCTCCTCCAATAGACACTCTCCCTTAGCATGTTTGAAGTCATATTATATAAAAGAAAATTATGATAATCTCTTAAAAATATTTATTTAGAGAGATTTTCTCACTAGACTAATACCCAAGAATGGGTGGAATCCATGGGCATCACATTACTTAATAAACTATCAGATTTGGTGTACAGTAACAACATTTCAGGATTTAAGCTGAACTATTTTATAGACTAAGAATCAACCTATTTTACTCTGACAATGAGTTTCTTGAGACTGATATTAGTGGCTTGGTATTCAAGTAAAATATATATAAATACATTATGCATATGCAGGTGCTCTATGTTGTGCTTTTAATAATGTTGATTATATCAATTGTAGTATGTAACCATATAATGACAAAAAAAGATTATGATTATCCCTAGAGCAAAAGAATTAGTCCACTCCTCAAAGTACTCACTTCCAGATGGTTGATTGTGAATTCATTGCTTTACTAGAAATTGACCGCACATGTACATATTGTTTACTTTAGTTTCTTAGGAGTACTTACTTACATGAATTCATAAAAATAATGGTTGTTTGGACATTCATTTTACGAGAGGATTTTTATAACCTTTTCAAGAAATTTGTAGTTGTATCAATGCTAATTAATTGCTCAAGGAACTCAATGCTAATTCAACAGTTGAGGGCAATAATAATAATACATAGTTTTAGGTACATATGACTTTAATAGGTAATTAATGTTAAATTTAAAGTGTGGTTTGAACTATAATGCGATTAAGATTACGAATGAAGGCTTATCACACAAGAAACTACACCAGCACTTAATCAGTTCACTAGTGTATTTACATGCAATGCAAGAGGTACATTATACCTTGGTCAACTCTGCAGAAGTATAAATATCATTGCTTAAAACATAATTTCTTAATAATTACTATATTTTTATTTAATCCTGATCTTCAGTGTAGTGACATCTTCTACTTAGAAACTGTGGCCATTGGGTATTTATAACTTAAACTGCTGGTCATACAAATGGATTATTTATCATCACCGATTATGTTTTTCAAAAAGTATTGGGTATTTTATGGTTCTACATGTATTACACAAAAATATGACGCATACATATATAGAACCATCATGCCTCCATTACATGGGGTACACATTTCCTACATTCATAGTGTAAACCACAATGAGAAATAAGTCATTGATAATGTTCTCAACACTTGGAGAAACATACCCCTCTGTGATAAACTGTTGGATTTCAACAATAAACAGTTAAATTTAACAGTTACTTCCGACCATTATGAATCAACAGTTTTATTTTTGGTATTCAAAAAGTAGCCCATTTGAAGCAGTTTGGTGTTGAATTGTCATGGTGTTTTTGACAGTAAATTTATAGGTTTTGTATAGCTAGGTTAATACATATTTGAAGTAAATTCAACAGTTTATAGAGAGTAAAATCCATGCATTTCTTTGAACAGTACATCCTACAGTCCCGATTTATTGTTGAAATTTCAAAAGATTTTCACAAAGGGCCATCTGCACATCCAGTCTCTCACCTATAGGGTCCAAGCAACAGCAAGCATCATGAAATAACTTCTCGCTGCAATAGGGGTAGACAGAAGCATCACACAGAGGACATCGCTTCCTGGGTCTCAGGAGATCTGAGGGAAGACAAGGAAGGTTATCTGAAAATAATTCGCAAAACTGGAAATGTTGAAGAAATTGGTTTCAAGTTTCTACCCAATATATGTCCCAAACAGGCAGTCTTGGTAGTCATACTTCAGTTAAATGATTATGGACCATTTGAAATAATGAGTCATCAGCTTCATCAAGGAGTTATTTCGCTCTTCTCTCCACTACTGGAAATAACAATATACGTGGGTGGTCTGAAAAGTTTCTGACCTAACAGAGAAACAAGACTTTTTTCTGAAATTATCTGAGTCAGATTATATACCCTTGTATCTATTATAATATATTGCTGTAGGGTCTAATTCTTTGATTAGCAAAAATGTTAACTATTGGAGGTAGATCTTGAATTGGAATGAGTGAAATCAATCTCTACATTGAAGCAATGAGAAAAACTTTGTGCTCCAAATGTAGGGGCACCGAATGTTTGGTTTTTACTGGACATGTCCTCCATTTCAAGGGAATCAGTATTCAGCAAGGTGAATTCTCTATATCCACATCTTACTATGCTTTTCTTTGCATCTTTACTTACAGTGGTAACAACCCACCTTTTTCTAAAAGGTTATGTAATTCCTCTCCTTATGCCCATTCTACTTTGCCCATCTCCTTCTAAAAGCACTTTCTAAATGAGTGAACTGTTCTACCCGCCCTACCCTTAAATAAAAATGGACTTATCAATATAATTATATGATGGAAATGAGACAAACTATGCAAATTTCACTTGAATAGAGATTTATTCACGACCCGGGTTTCAAATACTTAATGTCATCTTCAGGTGACTATACAGAGTTACGTATCCTATATATATGACAAGCAATTGGGGGGGGGGGTAGGGGTTTAGGAGCGCGGGAGAAGGGAAGAGGGAGGGGCGAGAGGGGGGGGAGGGAAAAGAGTGTAGAGTGAGGTTTGAGAGAGAGAGGGGTGTTAGGGTTGGGTACGGAGAGTGGAAGAGGATGACAGGGGGGGGGGGGGTTGGGAGGAAGGGCCCTGGTTTCGTCTCCTCTTCATCAGCGTCTTACATTGGGTAGTCCCATGGACTCAAAAGGAATGGAGAAAATTGGGGAGTGGGATGGGAGAATTTGGTCGTTAACCAGTAACGTCTTTCTTCGGGAATGCTGGACGATTTCCAACGCTTCGAGAACGTCCAGTTTCCTCTCCTTATCTTCGAAGTGCAAAATTTCTGGAGAGAAATTGCTACAGTGTCCGTTTTCAAGGAGGTGCCTGGCGAATAAAGAATGATCCTTGCCCGTTTCGAAGCACTTCCGATGTTCATCCGTCCTTATTTCAAGGCTCCGAACAGTCCTCCCGATGTATATGGCTGGGCAGTCGTTACATTTTAACAAATAGACGCCACTCTTTTTCCGGTCGGGTACGTCATCTTTGGCGTTGATTAACTGTTTGCCTAGCGTGGATGGGGTAGCGTAGGCGATACGGTATTTGTCCACTGTGATTTTTTTTGGATATAAGATATTTTACCCAGAAAGGTCATTTTGCGCCACTGTTTTGGTTTGTCTAATTATACATCATAGTCCATCGCACGGGCTTCTTTACCTTCGCTATGTGCCCCCATTCAGGCATTTCATTATCTAAGGTGCGAGCGGGATGATATGCTCGGCAAACCACTAGTTTACCACGGACCATAAACTCCTCCCAAGATCACGCAACGGAAAAAAGAACTCCCCTGGAGCCGAACCGATTCGTTTATCTCTCTATCGGAGGGCGAGGGCCGATCTGCGGAGAGATTGGCGACCCTCCTGTACACCCCCTCTCCCTCCCTCTCCCCCCCCTCTCTCTCTCTCTCTCTCGTGCGCGATCACACACCAATCTACTGTGCAACAGGAAGTGGGGCGCCCATAGGGACACGGGTGCGGTTGCCGCGGGATCCAAAGATGGCGAGGGGGCAGACCGGGCGATGCGACCGAACAGGTTAGGGGACGCGAAAGAAGCCAGTTGGGCGATCCCCTGCCGCCCACGTTCACCCCATCCTCCCACGCGAAGAATCCGCTTGAATCTGCTTCGGGAAGGGCGTCAAAGAACCCATAAACAACAACGCATCCATCGTCACACTCCGGAACCGTGGTCAGGGACGCGCGGCATTGCTGTCTGTTACGAGATTCGCGGAGAAGATTACCTGTTCGTCGCTGTTCCCGAAAAGGGTTCTCCGCATTATTTAATCGCAGTAAACTACCGGCTTAAAGTACTTTTTTAATGATCCCTGACACTGCACACAATTTTACTCCTAACCCAATATGACACAAAATATCCTTAAACATCATAAAACACATTGTAATAACTTATTCTTTAGTTCTGAATTATTTCAAACCTCCCTTCCCTTAAAGAATTCTGCATGTCCGGGTTTTCACCGCGTTGTTGTTTGAAGCCGACAACAGTTTTCCAACCACCCGGCGAATTTCAATAGAGATGAAGGCTACCATCTCCACAACGCATGGAAGAGAGTCCTCCGAAAAAGGACCAATCAGAGAGCAGCACCTGGATGGGACCACCTATATAGGGACGGCCAAAATCTGAGTCCCTCATCTTCGACCTGAAGACGCCGGATGCAACTTCGGCGAAACTGTTGTCGGCTTCAAACAACAACGCGGTGAAAACCCGGACATGCAGAATTCTTCAAGCCACCGCCGCGAAAATCTACGCAGCCACTCCCTTCCCTTACTTTCCCTTACTTAACACTCTTGAGTTCTGTTCCTCCCTCCTCTTGAGAAAGGTGGATATACCACCGAAAATTCGAAACCCAGTGAGTATGTGTTTCTGTGTTTGTGCCTACTAGTGTTAATTCCATGTACATTATTATTATTAGGTAATCTACCGGTTAAGGTAGGTTTTTGGATGGACACAACTATCAAATAAACATTTTGTGACTCCCCACCTAGCAAACTAATCTATATCAGGTCCCTCTTCATCTCGGTGTACTTCTTTCCTCCCTTCATCCCGTCCAACATCCCTATCCTGTTCCTACCCTTTCCTCGCTTGCCCAACATTCTCCCCTCTATTACCCTCTTCAACATTCCACTACCGCTCAATACGCCTTTCATCCATTTTTCCTGCCTCCATAGGATTTTTCTCAACAAACCCCTCTCCCCCCCCACCATTTCTAGTACTTCCTCATTTGTATTCCTTTCGGTCCATTTCACCTTCTCCATTCTTCTCCACACCCACATTTCAAAAGCCCCCAATCTACGTCTATCCTCCTGCTTCAGCGACCACGTTTCCGTGCCGTACATAGCTACGCTCCATATCAGAGTTTTTACGAGTCTTGTCTTAACATCCCTACTCAACGTCCCCGTCATCAACTCCCTCCTCCTTGAGAAAGCCTCCTTGCCTAGCGCAATTCTTCTCCTTACGTCCCTACCACTTTGACCGTATTGGTCCAAAACACTTCCGAGATATGTAAACTGCTCTACCTGCTCTATTCTTTCCCCGCCTATTTTAATATTTAGCTTAGCCTTTTTCATTCTGGAAAATCGCATAACCTTTGTTTTATTATTATTGATTCTCATCCCATATTTATCGCACTGAACCTCCAATTCACTCAACAATGCTTGCAACCCCTTGGCTGACTGAGCAACTAATGCTTGGTCATCAGCAAACCTAACCGATTTTACGAATTCCCCTCCGACTTTCATTCCTACCTCCAGTTCTTCCCATGCCTCTTTAATCATTTCCTCTACATATGCGTTGAACAGTACCGGTGACAATGGGCAACCCTGCCTTACACCTCTTCCTAACACTGCCCATCCGGACTCTCCGTTCCCCACTCGCACCTGAGCAGTCTGAGACATGTACAGGTTGCGGATCAGTCTCCTGTCCCTCCAATCCATTCCTATTTTCTGCAATACCCGCATTAATTTTTCCCAATTCACTCTATCAAACGCTTTTTCGAAATCTACAAAACAGGCAAAAACGTCCTGATTGTATTCTATATTCCTCTCGACTAGTGATCTCATTACTGCAATGGCATCACGCGTACCTCTTCCTTTCCTGAACCCAAACTGATCATCCCCTAAGTAATCATTTGCCTTACTCTCTATCCTTTTGTTGATGATCCTGAGAATAACTTTAGCTGCGTGGGATATCAAACTTATTGTTCTGTAATCCTCACATGACGAAGCCTTTGCCTTTTTTGGAATAGGAACTAACACCGATCTCACAAAATCTTCCGGCCAGATTCCTTCCTCATAGATACTACGAATCAGTCCATATATGGCCTTCTTCCCACCTTTCCCTAACCATTTCAACATTTCTACAGGAATATTGTCCACCCCCACTGCCTTATTTGCTTTCATCTCCTTTAATGCCCTTTCTATTTCATCGTCGAGTATGCCTGGACCTAAGCTATCTTCTTCTACGTCATGTTCCTTTTCTATGTCTAACCTTGTCGGCCTAAGTTCTTTACCATACAGTGTTTCTATATATTCCTTCCATCTCTCTTGGATTTTTCCTGGTTCAACTATTAACGGTTCCTATAGTGTCTTTAGCGGCTTCCAATATCCCTTTCTTGATACCTTCCCATTTTTCTTCGATAGTACTCAGTTCTTTACCGTCATCCATCATTTTCTCTACAGCCTCCTGATACTCCTTCCTCGTTAATTCATTTACTGCTTCTAAATTCCATTTTTTAACCCGCCGCCCTTGCCTTATCTTCTTGAAACGAACGTTACATTTCATAACAACTAAATTGTGGTCAGAGTCCGCATCCGCTCCTGGGAAACTGTGCGAATTTATCACACTGTTCCTAAACCTGTGCCTAACCATAATATAATCTAACTGATACCTTTCTGAGTCACCTGGCATTTTCCATGTATACCTACGCCTTTTGTGGTGTCTAAACCATGTGTTAGTGATGACTAACCCCTGTCTCCTGCAGAATTCAATTGCTTTCTCCCCGCGTTCATTCCTCGTGCCTAACCCATAGTCCCCCACCTCACCACCATCTCTTCCTTCGCCTACCGTCGCATTCCAATCCCCCATCACTATCAAATGTTTCCCTGCAGGAACACTCGCGACTATATCCTCTAACTCATCATACATCCTATCGACTTCTTCCTCCTTGTGGTTGCTCGGTGGCATGTATACCTGAATAATGACCAAGTTCGTCGGCTCTGCTTTAATCTCTACGAGTAAAATTCTATCTGTCGCTTGCTCTATGTTGACTATGCTTCTTCCTACCCCTTTATTTAAAATTACGGCAACCCCTCGTTGGCTCTCGTCCCCGCCGCTGTATATTACTCTATAATTGTCACTCCAGTAATCCCCGCTATCCTTCCATCTCACCTCGCAGAGGCCTAAAACATCTATGTTACCTCTTTCCATCTCTCGCTTAATATTTTCTAATTTGTCTCTCCTCAACATTGTCCTGACGTTCCAGGTTCCTATTCTAACTACTTTCGTCTTCTTCTGAGTCTTCTGTCCTGCTGCAGTTATTTCTTCCCTGCAAGGGTTTCGTGGGATGACGACCGCGGAAGCCTTGCCACCCCCGCTGCCGGGCACGACACACGGCCCTTTGGGCCGAGTCCCGTAGTTGCCAGGACTCATATTATCTATAGTGCCCATCATTATATTCTTGGGAATCATAATTGAGGTGGTTTCCCGTTGCCTTCCTCAATAGTGTTTTTAACGTGACACCATCACTTAATGGCCGCCCCACTGGGGTCAGACGCCATTGCAGCCGCCTCACTGAGGAACAGACGCTGCGTGGACTACCTTTCGTCTGGCTCCTAACCTTCGACCTATCTGGCATGGGTGACCCTTCCAGGAGTAATTATTATTACTCCCGCCAGCACAGCTCTAGGGGTCATCGGAACACACAAGCCCTTCCACCACGACAAGGTTGTAGTCCATGGGAGGGGCATGTACATTATATAGAAAAAAATATTTATATATATATTTATTTATTTATATAGCTCCGTTATGTCCCAGATACCAACATCATACTTGACCATCTCATTTTAAATGCGTTCTTCTTCTGTAAGCTTTTTGAGGAAACCAGGAAAACGCAATCTTCACTTACAAGACTGCATTAGCATGATATAAGGGAAGTATTATAAGATCAGCTCCATTCCCTGTGGTACCATTCGGTTACCCTAGATGATATAGTACCCGAAAAATTTACATAGCTTCGGTAAAGTGTCCCCAGAGGCATTACTGGGAATCGAACTAACGCCGAAGTTCGGGCAATAGCCCAGCCCTATACCCACTGAATTACCATGACCACCCTACCTCATTGACTTACCCAAGATTGAAGTGTCAATAAAATGCAGGTGTTTCAAAAAAGCGATAATTTATTGTGGCTCTGAGCAAGATAGAAATTCGCATTTCTCCTGAAGCATCACTCGGAATTGGGCTCTCCGGTCCAGCGTCCAGAACTACGCTTATCCTCCGTTCTAACCAATTTCGCAGCCGAGAAAACAATACAGTTGAGGAGGCTGGTGAAATATGTCCGACGGTCAGTTCTGCTACTTCGAGTAGGTTTATCTGGTCCGTCCTCCAGCCCACCTTGACCGTGACCTCGGAAAAAATAAACTAAAAGCTTGGAATGAAAAATTTTCCCGATATCAAGGCGAAAATTGCATTACACAAACGGTCACACACTGATGCAATTAAGATAGGATTCCGAATTTGAAGCAGCGAAAATTTTCAGTATTCTCCGACAGCACGAATAAAGATATACACGTAGATTTACTTAATTCCTAAACCATTGTATTTATAAGGCAAGTGCTATGTCTTACTAACCTTATTTCCCGCGATATTACAAATAAATTTCACTCACTCTCTTCATTCACCTACTTTGTCAACGCGGCCATTTAAACATGGCAAGAATGTGTGCTAGAAGTGCTGATTTCAGACATATCTCTGTGAATGAAACACCGGTTGAAAGGAAAGCAACGATCAATTATGTAACTTGGTCCATTTCTACTTCTTTCATTTTAACCTGACGGCGCTCACGAGGACTGCAGCAGCACAATATACGACACTGAAAAGATCAATGCCCAGAAGAAAGACCTACCGTTTCAATGCTGGTAAGCCAGAGTCCTTTTGGGGTTAAAATACGAATGTGATGCATTGGGTGCATTCGTTACAATTTGGATACATTCTCCCAAGATATCTTGTTACAATCCGGTCGATGTCAATCACCAAAATTCAATTCGAAAGATCTCAAGCAATATCACGGTGAAGCTAAGATGAAGAAGTTCGATTTTGTTCGCGAAAGAGCCTTGAAATTAAAATACGATTGAATTAATGAAAAAAATATTCACCTGCGACTAACGATAATCACTGCAAAAGGCCGCGATTAGCTTCGTCAATACACACCCTAGTGGTGGCTTGCAGGGTACTAAAATATCTAAAATATTATAAGCGAGTGTGGTTTCATGATTTAGGAAAAGAGAGAGGTGGAAGTTATAAGCACATGCCATTAGCATCGGTAAATGTGGCCATTTAGGAAAAGGATTAGATCTAAGGATGCAGGCTCTACGTATCCTCTTTATTCAACTTGGGATAACGATTGTCGTTTGAACTACACATATGATATTATACGAACTCCGCATCTAGCCATGTAGTGTTCAGACTAATAGGAATAAAAGCAAATGATGCTGCAAGCTGTGGAGGAATAAATACATACAGCTTTTTAAAGTTTCCAGTGTATATTTAAAGCATCAACGCGGAGCTATGATGAACTCAAATTATGCCGAAGGAATACGATGAGCCTGAACGTTTTACTGATTATCATAGACAATTTTGCGAATTCGCAAACTATCGTGATCCAACCGTTTCCATTGCAAGACATCCGAGGTCATTATCGAAGGTTTTCAATCAACCTTTTACACGTGATTAATGGTTTTTATCAGATGATATTAAATCCAAGGTTTGTATAAAAAGTAAAGGTAACAACTTTTTCCTGATGTGTTGCGTGTAGTGCTGATTTCATACCGTCGGTTAGGTATGAGCATGATCGCAGATCGTATCGGCATTCATAGGATGACAGTGCACAACGTTATCACTAAAAATTAGGCGATGCGAAAGTTCTGCGCTAAACTCGTCCTCTCGAAGGTCTTGACGGACGACCAAGAGCAGAGCCGAGTGTCTGCTTGCAAAGACCTTCTGCAACGGCATCGCGACGATTCCCCAATCCCCTTACATTCCCGAATTGGCACTAGGAGACTATTTCTTATTCCCAAAAGTGAAATCCTCCCTCAAAGAACACCACCGTCAAAGGAGCTCGCATGAATGCCCTTAAAGGGCCTTCCGGAATCCACCATTCAGGCAGCCATCGAGTCATGTAGAAAGCCGCTAGCAAAAGTGTATCGACGCTCAAGGGATGTACTTGGACGAATTTTGAGGGGCATTGTAGCAATATCTGAAACAAATCCATTTCTCCCGATACTCTTTATGCAAACCATGTATTAGCGGATGGTTCCATTAAAGTTTCTGTTTCCGCGGCATCTCCCGAGGTTCTTTGAATCACAGTTGAAATTAATCCTGGAGTGTTTTTGTTTTAGTTGAGCTGACTCCAGCTCCCCTTTACAGACCAATGCTTATTATTTTTGTCTCAAATGGTAGTGATAGCCTATCATTCAGAGTGCATTCATCCAGAAAATCACTGGCACCCTCTTTCATCAAGTGTCAAACTTAATGAGCATGACAATAAATGCTAAATCTATTTTTCCAAAACTTTTCCTGATACTTTTTATACAAACCGTGTAGATCAAGAACGTCAACTTTCATCGGAGAGTACGTACATAAACAAGTTACAAATGTTTTAGTAAATTATCGAGCTATAAATGTGTCGAATAATCTATTCCAGCGACGATATTTTTATCATTTCATCCATCTTTCTAAAAAAAATCCACCGATATGATGTGGCTGTGGGTAAAATAACGAAAATAAGGACATCCGCAATTGCCGTAAAATGACGATGTTTCTGAATCAGGGGTCAAGTACATACTCAAATATTCTCTCATCCACCTGTCCTCATTTCCAGAGTTAGCTTCGGTGGAGCTGAGATTGATGATGATTCCTTGATAGAACGAAGCATTTGGGGAGCTTAGCCCTTTCATCCAGCTGTGTAGACTTGGGGGAGGGCCTGAGGGGGGATTATATCTCCCGTTACGAAAATCCTCTTACGTCTGGCTCTGAAAGATTGCTCAAAGTATGCATGATATGCAAGTTCTCTTACCACTGATGTTCTCCAGGCCCCACGAACAAAATATACATTCTCAGGTATTTTATTAGGTCATCGGTAGTAAATTACTTCGGAGTGGATTTAGGATGGCGTCGGATTAGATTCAGGGGAACTTAATGCAAAAGTCGTGCGTGGGCTTCTGAAACACGAATTACGGAGATTAAAGAGTCTTATCTCGACACACGTGGCACTCAAACCTACCCGGGCCGGGAGGGATCTCAAATCGGACCATCTAAATGTGTGGAGTAAACTTATTTTAAAGAGTTTCATTGCTCATGTATTCGCATGAAAATTGAAGTTAAATTGACCAAATGATCTACGTGTAATTCAAAGGAAGTTTTATCGAATGAACCACTTCGAAAGTAACCCGGAGGTGCAATCATTTCCTTGTTTTTCATGATGGGTGATTTAACGAAAAAAGTGCTTCTCTCGGTTAAAGTCTTGCTGACACCTAGTCCACTGACACTAGAGGAAAACCTCACGCGAACCATGGGTCACAGTACACACTACAGTACAGGATAAAGGTTCGAAACCACTATCAGGCAACATTGCCTCCTTCAGCTCCTCCCAGATTCCACTCCCCTTCGTGCAGTCTCGGAGGTTCGGGTTCTACGTTCTTCGACATAATCGGGCAACTCGCCTCATCTCAATATTTCTTTCAAACACATTGCTGACTTCTTAGAATTTCCCTCGACTACTTCCTCCTTTCTCCTCTCCACTCTACCTGAAACATCATCTCTTGTTTTCCGCTCTAATCAACTTACTTCTACCAACCGTCTTCAAGCCCTTATTTGGAAAACCTCCCATGTTCACTAACGTATCTTCTACCTCCCTCGATGGCCAAGTTTCTGAACCATGAAATGTTACGCTCCACTTTAATCATCGGCAATCTTTCTCCGTGTGGCTCTATCGTAAACTCTCGTAAACGCTCTCCTTCTTTTTGCATGTGCATCTTATGTTGGCGAGATTCTCCTCCTAATACCCTGCTTACCTATCCATTTTTCGTCCAAAAACACAGCAAAGAAACCAGAATTGTTTAGTCTGATCCGATTGACGACCTTCCAATTTAATATTAAACTTGAATTTCCTGTTTCGTTAACATTTCTTTACTTTCGACGCATAATATGTTTTATTCTATCAAACTTTTTTCCGTGGATTATCATTATGAACTCCACCGTGACTTCAGTCCTTTCGCACACTGACTAACTATAGATTTATTCAATAAAATTATTATTATTAGACAGTATCCTGCCAGCCACCGCCAGGATATGTAGCAGATGGTGATAACACACCGGACTTTCCAATACCTTATCGTTCGTGGGAAAAATGACATCTTGAATTTGTTCTGCACATAATTTCTCCAATTTTATTTACATGATCTCTCATATCGTTGCACGATGGGGGTTTATACATTTTCAATATCATCTGTAAAATGAGAGATTCTCCCAATTGATGCAAGAGATTTAATCTGTAATTCAACCTTCGCTCCATTAAGTGATTCCCAATCTAGCTCCACTAATATTTTGGATACGCTACTCAGTTTGTCATAGCAACGTTTTACAAATCTAGCTTCTCTACGCTGCACGCGATCCAACTCGGCAATCAATCTAAATTCAATAGGATCCCATATACTGACAGCAAACTTAAAATGAGGCTTAACCAACGACAGATAACATTTCTCCTTGACCTTTTCATCGCATTTACCCCATACCCTTCCAATAAATCCTAATTTTTTGCTAGCTTGTAGCTAGCTAGTATATGTTTCACCCAGGAGAGGTCTTGGGTGAGTTTAACGCCTAAATACGGTATTTACCTCAGTCTACAACATCTATTTCGGTATTCCTGATGTAGCAGGCATTCGGGAGGGAACTGTTCTTATTCCAATAATTCATCACTTTTAGGTTTAATTCTTATTGCCGAGTGTCGTACCAACGCTGTATAGCACTTAGGTCATATGCTGACGTTGCTCTATCCTCAGGGCTACGTACATTTTTGTAAATCATTGCGTCGTTGCCAAATGAACGTGTCTCATTATTGACCACGGTGTTAATGTCTTTAACTTATTTAAAAGGAATAAAAGTGGTCCGATAACACTCCCCTAAGGAACACCTGAAGTGACTTCCATTACATCAGAGCTAACAACATTCATTTACGGCCATTCAAAAAAACTTGAATCCAGCCCGGGATAGTTTTATCTATGTGATAAGCTCCTAACTTTTGAGTAGTTTACTATAAGGTATTTTGTTGATAGAGTTTTTAAAATCTAGAAAAAGTCCACTGGAGCATTGCTCTCTCTCCCGAACCAAAGATACGAGCACGAAAAAAGTAACGCAGAAGTAGCTCGTTGCATGAAAAAAGCGTAAATTGTCTCACAGGATTAACCCTTTCGGAAACCGTGTTGGTATTTCATCAATAATACTTGACTATCGAAGCGTCTCACTATCGAACTAGCAAGTATATGAATGACCTTCCATAATTCCATGACCTTGAATAATATGGATGTGAAGGAAATAGGTCCACAAATATTCGGTTCCTCCTTGTCTGCGTTTTTAAATATTGGTGTTACATTAGGCGTTTTCCAGTCACTGGGAACTTAGTGATCTATTAGCGATATTTCAAATATGATTTAAATTAATATGAAACGACGCAATTTCCGAAGCCATTTCTTTGAAAATATAAGCTGATATTTGATCCGGTCTGGATGATTTGTCAAGGTTTTTCAACAAACGTTCTATTCCATTATATGATATTTCAATTTTGGACATCGGTTGACCGATTTGGTAAGCAATCGGAGGCATTGGAGAAGACGCTTTGAAAGAAGGAGTTTAATAAGTTGACCTTTTCCTAACTGCTGGTTACTCTCTTAATTCCTATTAATCCGTTCCCCGCCTAATTTTGCCCATTTCCCTTGTCGTTCCCATTCTTCTTCTACCTTTTCCTTCGCATGAAAGTTCTAAATTACGACCGATGGCGATTATGCCTAGTTTACCCTCTTGCTTATCATTTTCCATCCTGAATCCTCCAATCGCTACCCTTATTTTCGAATCCTTATCCAAGCACAGGTGGATGAACAGGACGTGCAACTCGATAATCCCTCATCTAAATTCGTTAATATTTTCCTTGTATTTTCATACTGATTGATAATTGAGTTGAAATGGTGGAAACGTTGATGATTTTGTATGACCCGGCAGGATGTTCGTACAAAAAAAATGGAAAAACAGATGAGATACAAAACGGCTTGCTCGAATTCCAGGAGACAGGATTCTTAGCAGTGTGCTAAATTTATGAAAAATATGAATGTTTTTCAATGCAATAATTTCAGAGTGTGAAAATCATTCGCCTTGATTTTTACACTCTGAAATTATTGCATTGAAATGCATATTAGTGGATGACTCCGTTATAAGTTACTGTTGCGGCATCTCCCGCAGTTTCTTGAAATATGAATGCTTGCCTAAGAGAGCAGAAATTTCCGTACATACTTTCAGTTCCTTCCCAATTTACTTCGCGGAAACCAAACTCAAGTGGTATATGTTGGAGTAGGCTTAAATGCGTAATTCGGTGGCGGTACTTGTGGAGTGGTTGCGGTAAAAATTTGAAAGACGGGGTTTCAAGAATGATGAGTGGGACATAGAATAACGTGAATTGGAGGTACTACTTTCTGGAACAATAATAAATACGTGCGTATCGCTGATTTGATCAAGTTGAGAGAGTTGAAACCGGTCGAATTACCGAACAAATAATTACGCACGGGAGATACGAAGAAAAGTGTAATGATTTGAGAGTAACGGAGGGGTAGACTGAGAAAATAACGGACGAATCTGGTCGAGGAAAATCTCTCTCAAAACGAAGAACATTAGGGATCTCAGGGACAGAAGAGTATGCACTCGTAGTGAACAGTGTACGAATGAGAAAACACTGACGGAAAAGTACGGAAATATTAGTTAAAGGGGATTCTTCCTTCCGCTATCTAAAACCAGGCTTCTATTGAAAATATCTACAT
The DNA here is from genome assembly GCA_037158775.1 of Hetaerina titia. Taxonomy (NCBI): domain Eukaryota; kingdom Metazoa; phylum Arthropoda; class Insecta; order Odonata; family Calopterygidae; genus Hetaerina; species Hetaerina titia. The sequence goes on along the minus strand of CM073778.1, from coordinate 72,688,501 downwards.
TCCTTTGGTATGGTATGACGGATGCGCATGTCTGTATGAAACAATTCCTGCACTTTCGAAAGCTTCCTTAAAATCCAGGAAACAAGCAAAGGCATACCACACTCTATAATTTTTTTTTATTTAATGCACAAAGAAAAAATAGCATTATTAACATTGTTACCTGTAAATAATTTAATCGTTTTTTAGGTGGAATTAACAGAAAGAATTTCATGCAATTGTTGATGAATAATACTTATGCGGTTATAGTCTTCATTTGTTGAACAAGTTCGTGGAACGACAAAATGGTTGATTGCAATAGTTCAGGTGTATTTTGTTTGCCCGTAACGCACCACATCAATGTCACTTCCTCCATTCGAATATGAAGTTCTTCGGTGATATACTTCACTGTCTCCTTCAAGTAAATTCTCTCGTGTACGAACATAACGAACTTGATTCCATGAGTTCAATACGATCGCTCCGGCGTTCTCATTGATCTTTGGTTTTATTGAATAACAACAACTAAAACGGTCCATCCATCTATTCTTCAGGATGGCATGTATTGAGGATGGCAATTATAATGTCGTTACATCGGACATCGATGGTCTACTGATGTTCTAATTATCGGTACTTGATAATAAAATCGTAAGATCCGGCCCAGTTAGTGCAATGCTAGTCATGATGGGATGGACTCGAATGCCGCCTCCAACACGGACGATGCGTTATCTCGCAATTTACCTTCCCGAGCAGAGTTTGCTCCGAAACATTACCAAAGCTGTCGGGGCACCTTATAAATAAATCAACCATATATTACGAAAATAGCACGCGTATTGCAACTGTTAGCTAAATGAGTTTTCGAAAAATTCCAACCATCGAGTATTCGTGACCCGAAGACCCGGAAGAATTCTTTTCGGAAGGTCCGAAACACGAGGACAGCGAGGGGCGCCCCCGGGAATAATCCCGCGGCTGTCCGTGACCGTCGACAGACTCACTCTGTTTGGCGGCGTATGGTTCCACGGCTCGGAGAGACTGCTGGAGTTCCTGAGCGGTCGCCAAAGAGCACAAGGCCAAGGTCCCCAAGGCGAGGAGGACGCCAAAAGCGAGGGCTCCGCGCCACATCTCTGCTGCTCTCCTGCGGTACCGCGAGTGAAGGGCACCGTGAGTCGTGGGGGCGTCCAAGGAGGCTGTCGCGATCGTCTGCCCGGGAGAGGGGTGGGGTGGGAGGGTGAGAGAGTGTGTGGGGAGGAGGACCCAGAGGCAAGCCGCCCACCACACGGAGGGAGGCGCCGGCCAGCGGACGCCGACCGCCTCCTCACATCTGGAGCGGGGTCGATGACTCCCCATAGCCTCGCCTTTCTTTCTTCTTATTTTTTAACTAGAAAAAAATAAGCCGAGGAGTCCTCTTCTGCGTCCTTCCGGCCCACCTTCGTCCTCATCCCTAGACTCACCCCCATTCCCCCAACTCCCCTTTCCATCAACCCCCCTTTTTAATCCCACACACACCCGACCCCATCCCAACCGCTCTTCTCCCCGGACGCTCGGTCTCCGCGGAGACGAATAATAAAAACTTAAAAGCGCGTAGCGGTCGAGAAGATTCGCGGGCTGAACTGAACGCGGGCGGATATAATTGGCTCGCATTCACCACGCAGCAGCAGAGGCAACGGTAAGAATGATACACACGTATAATTTCTTCTGAAACAACAAATTACCCTTGGGAGCGGGGGCTTGTGTTTAGGGAAGTTCGCCCATCAATCGAGAGAAGGAATAATACATACGCATACATATTCGTACATATATATACTCTGGGCACCTGCAGCTCCACCCAAGCTTTGTGATTTTTCAGGTACCAGATCTTCCTGGGAAACCATAACCGGCACAGGGAAAGGAACTGGCTACCCTACGCTAATGTGTGAATAAGTATTCACATGCCGTCGGGCTTAGTACTGGGTGAACTCTATCATCACCTACCAAACCTACCTTCGGGTTGATTACTGCGTTTATATATATATATATATATATATATATATATATATATATATATATATCGAAGATGCGGAAGTACTCACGAGAGCAATATAACTTTTGGACGGCACAATAGAACACAGAATAAAACAGATCTGACAGCAGTCTGACCTGAAGAAGGCCTCGGAGTGGGCCGAAAGCTGAATCTACAGTGTGAGTGTCCTTTTACGTGTTATCTGTTTTATATGAATATATATAAAAATATACACACACACACACATATATATATATATACATATTTATATATATATATATATACACACACTTTAAAAGCGCTTGAATGGGTAGGAACGAAGCGAAGGAATGTGTAGAATGGGTATGCGGAAAATGTATTTGGCTAAGTTCTGAAGAGCATGAAATTGAAACGATACCTAATCCTGGAAGCCAGTTTGTATTTTTCTCCGTTTCAATTTTGGCTGAATATTTTCTTACATTGACACAAAGAAAGAATGGTCGCTTTCGTGTATTTCTTCGACAGTATGTTTGCATAGATACACGATCAGCTTCTCACGTATTCATAGCTAAAATCTGTTCAATTAAGTCACCAATTGGACTTAACCATGCTTAATTTATTCACACTTCCGTAGCATTGAGAACCAAGCGCTTGTCTCTCACGCTGTACTTTGCAGCGGTAAAATGAGAAATTAGTTTTCCCCACTGTTGAGAGCCAAAATGTAAAGAGATCATAAACTGTGACGCAATATAGGATATTTTTTATTCCTATTTTTTTTTGTAAAGTGACATGACCTATTCTTTTCACTTTGTGCTCTGTCTTCCGAATAAAGCCAACGGAAATTTCAACGCCTGGAGCCGAATCGAGACCATGTCCCGCTCCCTACTTCTTTGTATTCAGCGTGCAGAATAACAAGGAAAAGAAGACACTAAAAATCGGGTAAAATCGTGTTTGATGCGGTTTTGACCTTTCGTAGGATTTTATACGTCAGAGAGAACGGCGGTCACCTTTCTATGTCTGTTTTATCATTCCACATGAATAAAAAACAATAAACACGGCTTTACGTTATGCATGATAATTTTTTTAGTTTACCTGAAGTGCCGCGTCCGAGTTTTCACTCATTTTTTCCTAGTTTTATTCCACTGTTATAATTCCTCGTGGGACTTTTATTTCCAAAAATTCATGTTCAGACACCATAAACACATAGATACGAGATCTGTTCGCGTAAAGTATCGCGAATTTTGAATTTCCGCGGGTTACCTATATCTGATTTTCGAATTTTTGTGGCGTTATGCTGGCACTTATATCTCTCACTTACACCGAAAATTTCGGCCATTTTGAATTTTCAGTTAATTGTTGACAACTGTTTTGCTTGGACGTGTTTTGGCTTGCCTTCGATTTTTGCCTGTTCCAAAAAATGGTTCAAAGAATCTGTATTTAATGGGCCTTCAGTTTCGGGAACAAGAAAAAGTCACTGGGGGCCAGATCTGGGGAATACGGTGACTGCGGCATCATTAGTGTGTGGTTTTTGCCCAAAAATTCGCGCCCAAGTCACGTGTGAGCAGGGGCGTTGTCATGGTGCAAAAACCAATTTTTGTTTTTCCACAAATCCGGGGGATTGTGGCGGATTGCTTGGCGAAAATTGCGCATAAATTTCAGATAATATTTCTTTTTATTCCATAATTTAACGTTCTACCCTGTGGAAAGAACTCATGATGCATCACTCTTATTTTACTTCATTAATTTGAGCGGCATCCCCACGTCTTCAGATCAGTTACCTATCTCTCTCCTAAGAGTATATCGGCAATACCAACCAAATGAAGAACGCAAATGGTATGGAATCCTTCGTTTTTCGCGAAATCTGCGCGACATGCTCATCGTGAATGCATTCGAGCTGAAGGAAGTCTGGTGAACTATTACGGGCTTTGGTAAAGAGGAGTTCTTCTTCTTTTAACTCTCTTTTAAACCTTTTCGATTCAACGCCCTTTTAAACTTTTATTCTCTTGTAAACCTTTCTTAATAGATAAGGACAATAGCCTGCCAAAGTAATTTTTAAAAAGTACTCGGTCTCCTGTCTCAAAAATGTTCAATTAGCACAAAAAAGGTCTGTTATCACTGGTTGGATGAGTATTTTCAGGCGTTACTTAATGGAAGCATCATACTGAGGTCAAAACACTTCATATTTCGGCATAACGTTCTTAACCACTCGTAAAGAGTTTCGATTCAAAAAAATATTCCTACCTCAGTAATACTCATAGAAAAAATAATATTCAATAAGATTAGCTATCGGTAGATATTCTTGGCAGGTAAATAATGATAGAAATTTCATTTAACTTAAGATTAATAAATATAGGATAACTAAAATAAATGCGTTTGACTCGTATACCTAACTGTAAGATTAGTTCTAAATTACAGCCATGTGCGTTAAAATTTAATTTTTATACTTTAATCAAATCTTCGACAAAATCTTTGTCGTGTCCACTAAAACGCTGGAATTCATTTAACGAATTCAAATGACCGATTTTTTTGGGTGTTAATTTAGAGTGGACTATGTGTATCTTGTCATTTAGGTGAGGAAAAGTTATAATTAACATCGAAATATCATGGCAGGATAAAATATCACATTATGAGATAAAACTCAGAAATTATATAAAAGGAGAAGTTAAGTTACATCATCTTCAAACTATTCACGTCCTGTCGCCGTATTCGCGTTGACAAATATGGGCGTCAAAAATATAAAAAAATCCCGACTGGCCTGAAGGGGGCCGACGGAGTCGATGAGAAAGTAATAGCGTCGCGATTTGTAAATAAAATTAAAAAAGTGAAATACTGTGTTAGATAAAATCATATTTCGTGACAAGGAAAATAAAATAATACGAGAAAAATAAGGAAGAAAAAAGCTGAAGGGAATCGCAAGAAAACTGTTTTTCAATCCGTATGAAAAGTTCATTAAAATTATGACGAATAGCATGGATATTCGTAGTTAAGTATTAGTCGGAGACTCTTTTCGGTTCCAGAAGCAGGTACTAGATAGGCACATCAATGTAGACACAATTAGGGAAGATGATTTAATTTGCGAGTTCCATTTAATTATGATTCGCCATATTGTTGTGGAACTTTGACGGTTTCTGGCCCCACCCTTGAATTATCCAATTATCTTACCAAGTAATCCCTTCAGCATCATTGCTATACGTACCTGTTTTCGTCGTCAAACATGTATACCTGCGGCACAATATCCACCAGTTAAGACATTGGGAAGGACATGCGGACAACATCGCTACCATCACGATTAAAATTTTTATTTCATGTCAAACCTGGCGACAGCTTGGCGTGAAAAACCTGGTGCAAGATAAAAAATCAGCTTTAAAAAATATTTAATATTATTTTTGATTATGGTAATATTTAGCACACGCACACAGAAATAATTCATTTCAACTAACCATCATACAAAAATAAGCCACCCTTTTCATAAAAGAGCACCTCTGCATTCACTGGCGCTGGCAGCAAGCCCACGCCCTCATCTCCCTGGTGTATTTCAGTGACCGTATACATTTTAGAGACGTTAGTATGTTAAACAAGCGATTGGTAATCGCGTAAAAATGATTTTTATTCAGTGACGCAACGATCATTACGTCTGCATAACACACTTGACAACGAGCAACATACGTAAATAAACAAAGAAATCATAACAATAGCTTTTCAACTGCAATGGCGGTCGGTTATTCGTTGACGAGTTCTCGCTAGACTCTTTTTGGCAGACGATTATTAATCGGCTGCTTTACTCTGCTGAGCTGCAATTTATTTCGGTAGCTGGAAGAAATCAACTTCCCCACAGAAGGACGACAGGGAGAGGAAAGATAACGATTGATGGGAAAGATGAGTTTGCCTCCACATGCAACCCACGGATTTCAAACCTGTCCACCGCAATGCTTATCTCCCTACACTACTTCTCGTTGGTGGTATTTATTTCCAAACCATTTTGAACTCGAGCAGTCCAGGTAGAAGAATGTTCTCAGCTGCAGACCCCTTGTGGCATCTTCCGTGCCTAACGGAAAGGAAGAAATTCAGGCATTTGTTGGCTCTCATCCCCGACCCGACTCCGTTATTTTTGCATCGCTCTAATTGCACACCGCATCATAACGACCTCGCCATCCGGATTCCACCCACGCAATTACCACCGCAGAGGTCACGCAACTTGAAACAAGATGCTTTGATATAATACAGTTTGAGCTTGGGAGATACAAGAAGTCATTTTCGAGCATTCAGTGCAGGAAATAAAATTTTTGAAAAACGAGGACGCTTGTTTACACCCCAGGCTCTCCGAATTTGTCTCGAGAGCGAGACAGAGCGTGTTTTCCTAGTTTCCTTATAATTATTCTTTAAGATACGCGTATTTGTGTGTTTCTCAATGTACAGAAAAGACTAGTGAAAAAACATTAAAATATGGAGCCTAGTTTTGTAGAAGAATGGAAAACTTCAAATGGATGGAATGGAAAGAAACCATAAAGTTCTGGGTATGGTAGGGGGGGAGAAAGAAGGTTATTAGGAGAAAGTCGACAAAGGAAAGACAAATGGATGCAGGAGATATTGAAGGCGGGAATAGAGAATGCTGGGAAATGAAGGCAGAGGGAGAAAAGAAACATGCATACATCTTGAATGGAGTTAAGGGAGATAGGAAGTATGCTAAGCTAGAAAGTGATTAATTACGATATCTATTTTGAGGTCCAAGTATATTTTGTGCCAAGTCAGAAAAGGTGGAACGTAGTTATCCAGTGGGGGGAGAGCGCTAGGTTGACCGAAGGGACTGGATCCGATTCTGGTCGACGCCTTTGGGCACCCTTCGCTTCACCCCCTAGCTGTGTGATTTTTTTCTCTCAACAATTAAACCAATATTCGGGTTGATTACTGTTGTTTCGTGATTAATTAGGTCAGGGTAAATCGTACATGAATGCTTGCCCAGGATTAACAACTCGGTGGTTCTGGTACCACCGAATTTCACAGAAAATCCATGACCAAGACGGGACTCGAACCAGAGAACTTCGGGTTAAAAAGCGGACCTATCGAGGCTTAGAAAGGTACTGAAATAAATGGGTTAATGAGTGGAAAAGAGAATAGGTCCAGGCTAAGAATTCGCGAAAACCTCCTCCCTAAATACTTGTATATATAATATCTTCGTGTTACTTTCTAAACTGAAAATGCGGTTTTCACAAATATGAAGAAAAAAATTACAAATAAAACGGCAGTTTTGTGGTCAGTCAAATTTAGTCGTAAAATTAGTTCAAGAATACATGAAATACCGACGTAAATAAATATTAAAAAGTTGAGTTTTGCGGTATTTCCAAAAACATCGATGATAAGAGCACTATCAATAAATCACAAACAAAACGCCAAGCGAAATGAAATTAAAAAAAAAACAAGTTCATGTCAAGTATGAAAATATCAAGTAGTGTCGATTTTACCTCTGAAAAAAGTACGTAATCATCTGGCGCATGCGCCAGAAAGGATAAACTGGCCCTACGCGTCACTCACCTAAGTCTGACGGGCAAGTCAAAACGGCAACACGCCAAGTCATAACGAAATACCTTCCTATGACCTCGCCCAGAACACGTTATACCTGAAGTAGGTAGCCTCATTACCTTCGTTCGAAATCGCATAAGACGAACAAGTAAATAAGCAAGAAAATGGCAGAGTAATTGGCTGAAGGGCAAAACAGTTGCTTCACCATAAGGAAACTAGAGTCCGTAGACTAGCAAGGATGTTGGAAGGCCACCATACACCGAAGGAATTGAAGAAGGAGGGAATTTTAAGCAAGCGAGGAATTCTTTTTACCGCATCCCACGAGAAGAATACGTATTGAGGGTCAGGAAAATGAGAAAAAAAATTGGAGTCCTTAAGTAACTCAGCTGTGTAGTGATCGAGTAGCAAATACGGCAAATGATTTATTGTTTTCTTTCTCATATCGATTTATAATATAGAATTGTAATCATTCATTCAAATACTCATCCCATGATAGGGCTTATGCGATGAAGGAAGTTTGTTGAAAGTCATATTCGTTATACTAAGTAAGTTATAGTAAGTTACTCTTGCGGCATCTCGCGCAGTTTCTTGAAAAGTCAGATTTTTTCTTGCAACGAAAACCTCCCAACAAAATAAATGCAGCCTTAGTAATCGGGCGAAGTTTGTCCAAAAATGATTTTCTAAAAATAATTTATATGAAAGAAAATCTCAAATGCACGGAGGACCCGCGACCAAACCGACTGCTTTTCCGCTCGGTTAACCAAAAAGTTTCTTTGGTATTTGGTGGGCGAACACGACACTTCCAAATTATAAGAGAACTCTCCAGTCGAACGAGAAAATATGGTTGGTTCCCTTTCAATAATTCACCACGGTCAATTAGAGGCATTAAACCCTTTGGGCTTATGAAACCATGTGTACGTGTAAAACGTAATTTCACCATGTGCTTAATAATAGAGTCGAAGAAGAAAGGATGACGAAATTCATGAAAAAAGCGGCAAAATATAGAGAGCTGAGTCACAAGAACTGAAGTCGCATGTATTATTACTTCAATCGTATAATAAACTTTGATGTGGACGTAGTAATCAGTGGGTAGAACGATTGACTACTGACCGGAGGGTCCAGATTTGATTCCTGGGGACGCATCTGGGTACTTCAACCTAACCCGAGCTATGATTTTTTAGGTACCAGAACTTTCTTGGGAAACATTCGGCACAGGGAAAGGAACTGGTTCCCCTCCCGTTAGGACATAGCATTGGGTGAAATCTACTCTTACAGAAAATATTTATTAATTATTTCAGGTGAAACAACACAATCGGCTTTAAATTATGTCACCATGGCACCAATCAAATAAATAAAAGTTACCATATTTCAGTTGTGGAAACTCAATGTGGTTTAATTGATTTTTAAAACGATAACTCTAGCAAATTAAAGACTTTCAAGCAAATATTTTTTTCTTTACTTATGTCCAAGCAATATGATTTATTCCTGTATGCATCGATTTTTCGTAAATACTACTTGGAATCAGTAAAATTTTGCAACAGGTGTCATTGGATCGGTAAAAACTGTAAAAAAATGAAAAATTATTTCATATTTAGAAGAGGGATTCAATGCACAAAAATACATCATCTTTCTCCAGAATTCAGACATTCAAGGATAATGACAACTATCTGGAGAGCACAAGAATAAGTGTACAGGATAAGGAAACATATTCATGCCAATTGGCACATTGTAAAAAATGATAGCATTTTATGAAATAATATGAAGTAAAATATTATTTTTTAACTAAGCATCAAGGGCCAAAAAAAATAATTTCACTGAAAATTAATGACATCTTTTAAGGCAACATATTTTCCTTCCACTTGGGGCACAGCTTGGTTTTGTGTCAGTGAGAGAATAGGATGGAAAGGTATGGAAATGTGTACCAATGAGGTTTCACAGTACATGTTGTAAATTTTTATGCATTACTAGCAATAAACTCAGCAGTTTCAGGTTGAAATTTATGGATGTGATGTTTATTTAGGAAACAATCATGTTACTTGTCTGCTAAATTTATTTAAATGACAACTGGTTTCACCTTATTAAGGCATTTTTGGGAACATTTTGAAACAGTAATTTCAACATACTATATAGGAAGAGCGGACAGTGAAGGGAGGGGTACTTATAGGGGAATAAAGGCTGGAAGGATGACTCTTGGAAGAGTACATGTAGGAGTGTCCTGGAAAGAAGGTGGTGGGTGTGGGAGAGAAGAGGTGTAGTGCTGGAAGGTTTTATCTGGGATAGGTGCTAATGACTGAAGAATGTGTGTCATTCCAGACAAGGCTGCAAATTGACACTCCCACATGATCTCTTTCAAGAGTCATCCCCACTCACAGCCTTCCCCAAGTCCAGTGCTATGCTTTCCCCCTTGTCCCCTATAATTCCCATCTCTCATGTCCACCCTTCCTCTATATTGAGATGCTTATTTTAGAATGTAACCAGAAGGTGCCTTATCATGGGGAGCCATTATTATTTTTATTGTAAGGTAATCTACCGGTAAAGGTAGGTTTTTGGCTGGACACAACTACCATATAAATATTATGTGGCACCTAACAAAACCCAATGCAGCAATCTACTCTACATCAGGTCCCTCTTAATCTCTGTGTACTTCTTTCCTCCCTTCATCCCGTCCAACATCCCTATTATGTTCCTGCTCTTTCCTCATTTGCCTGACATTCTCCCCTATATTACAGTCTTCAACATCCAACTGCTGTGTCTCTGTGACATGAAGGGGAAGGAAGGAACGCAGAATTGGCTGATAAGTTGTTTATTGAGAATCACACTTACTCTGATGATGGAGATCGGTACGGGAAGGGAAGTCCAGAGCCGGGAGTAGGAAATGGTGGTGTTGCGATTCGCGACATAGCCCGTAGATCCATCCGCAGTCTCCTCTCAGCCAGCCAACCTTGTCTGCCATCCTCAGCAATCTGCCCCCGGGACCGGGCGCTCCCCCTTTCCAGTTCTCACTAACGACGTCACAATGTCATTCCCAGAACTGCCCGTGAGCTCTTGACGTCATGGCCTTGGGTAGGAGGAGTGCAATGACCTGTGATCCTTCCCCACAGGAGCATTGCTTTGCGGGGGTGCGATCCAGGGGAAATTCCCTGCCGACTCCAAAGGATGCCCCGCCAATGGGAAAACCACGCGCTGGTCAAGGGTACGCCAGTGACGCCCTGGCCATCCGTAGGAGCAAATAGTCACCTACAACAGCTGCTCAATACGCCTTTCACCCATTTTTCCTGCCTCCATAAGATATCTCTCAACAAACCCCTCTCCTCGCCCACCATCCCTTGTACTTCCTCATTTGTGGCGAACCATTATGATTATTTAAATAAATATACTGGGATATTAAAATGCCCAGTACTTCTTTGAATATTCATCTCTTCCACAAATTTGTACCTGAAATTACCAAATTTATTAGCAGTAACCTATAAAAACTGTTCACAGTTATTATTGGTATTCTAGCAGTCAAGATAGGTTTTGGATGGACACAGCCTATGCAATTGCACAATAATACAACTTAACTCTCCGAGCAATAAACATAACACGATATCCAAAACCTACAATAAGTTCCTCTTCAATTCTGCATGATTCATTCCATCCAGCATCATCCCTATTCCACCCCTAACCTCTTTTCCTTCCCCTTCCACGCTTGCCAAACATTCTCCCCTCTATTAAAGCCTTCAACATCCCATTACCAATCAAAATGCTCTGCATCCATCTTCACTACCTCCTTTGGAATTCTCCCAACAATCCTCCCTCCTCTCCCACCATAACTAGCACTTCCTTGTTTGTTTTTGCTGTTCACATCATGTAAAATTAAAGATCATCAATACACATTTCCATTCCTTGAATCTCTTAATGACATTAGTCCAACTCATTGTCGCATAACATTTTATTGAATACTGTGGTAAAGACGTAGCTATGTATGGCACAGAAACGTGGTCATTGAAGCAGGAGGATAGACGTAGATTAGAGGCTTTTGAAATCTGGGTGTGGAAAAGAATGGAGAAGGTGAAATGGACCGAAAGGAAAATAAATGAGGAAGTAAAAGGGATGGTGGGTGAGGAGAGGGGTTTGTTGGGAGATATCCTATAGAGGCAGGAAAAATGGATGAAGGGCATATTGATCAGCAGTGAGCTGTTGAAGACTGTAATAGAGGGGAGAACGTTAGACAAACAACGAAAGGGCAGGAACAGGATATGGATTGTTGTTGGACGGGATGAAGGGAGGAAGGAAGTACACAGAGATGAAGAGGGACCTGATGTAGAGTAGGTCGCTGGATTGCGTTTTGTTAGGAGTAGTCACAAAATATTTATTTGGTAGTTGTGTCCCTTCAAAAATCTACCTTAACTGGTAGATTATTTTATGATAATAAACTGTGGTAAGGAATAATGTCTCCTACCTCTTTGAAGATAACTGAAATCCTAAACAACACTTCAGCTTCAAAGGTAGGCCTTGAAGATGGAAAAAATTGTATTACACAAACAAATGAACAATGTAATAAAATTTATTCACAGGTTTCATTGAGTTTTGAACAATAATGACATTCATAAAACATTACATTTACAAATTCTTACTATAGTACATATTCAGTAAAAATTTCAACCACATCGGGAATAAAAATAAAACATGAGAAATGCAACATTGAGAACACACTTTGAAAGGTGTCTTATCACATTTTATACACACAGGCACTCAGAATAAGATCGGGCATTCCATCATGCAGCAAGATACTTAAAATATCCACCTATCCACTAGCAAATTGTTCAGTAGTGCATGGAAGGAGAGGATAACACACAACAATCCATCCTAAACCAGCAATTAGTATAGTGACAAAACAGCCCTAGCAAGAGTAGAGGGGCCCCTTCCGATTGCCCCAAAACGGTCCACTTCTATTAGCAAGCACCAGTCACAGTTTTCAACATGATGAACAAATTTTTGCATTTGATGTTGACTAAGTCATCGATAAATAGGTTTCTAAATTGACATTTGATGGCAGGTGACATCCTAATTTCCCATCTCAAACTTTCCGTTTCCTTCTAATAAATAAGATCCTCATAACTAAAAATTCAGAGCTGTAAAGGCTTTAAGGTTTTCCTATCAGGGGAGAACATCGGATAGCTCCTCATTTCTAAGGATTCATTCAAAGTTTTCGACAGAGCAAACTCATAAAATCCTAAATTAGCCAAGCTGCACAAGCATATGAGTATATTTAATAAAACCATTATTTTTAATCCTTTTGATAAAATTCAATGAGTGTTAATTTTTGATCATCACATTACATCAAGTACTGACTAACATTGGAAGAAAATTCATATTTAAAATAAGACAATAAAAAAAAAGAAAAAAAATGTTTCCTTAAGATAATTTTACAATAAGTAGAGTTATTCCTAGAGCTGTTTAAAACAATATGTTGACTGCCATCCAAAACACAAACATTACAAATATCACCTCAAAAGTAGCTACACATTATTAAAGGAATTCAATGTGTCACCCACACCTTATGCTGTACTTCAATTGACTAAAACAACTCTTTTTACCTTTTCAGAGAACAATATTAAACTCTCGCATAACACTCGTAAAAGAGAGATCCAATGCATATGAAACTACATGATATCAATTTAACATTAAGGCACTTCATATAATACAGTTTTTATACTCTTGGTTAGAGAAAAACATTCAACCTTCATAAGGAATGATGCATTTTAAACACGTAATTATTTTGACCAATCGCCATAAGATTTTTTTTCAATGGAATTCACCAAATTGCAACAGAAAGAGCTGCCATTTATAATGAGAAGTTATCCTCGTGAGTAAACACATAAGGAAGAAACATTAGTATTAGAAAAGCTGAATGAATGATTGAAAGCAAAGAAATTGACAAACTAACCAATTAGATTAACACATTTGCTTTTTTTTTATTCAAGCATTAACTCATGCCGTTATGAAATTCTTGCTTTTAATCTTCCATTAAGGTATACCACATTCACTTCATACAACTTGTTCGAGAGAATAGGAAGCAGAATACTTTTGATAAAAAAAATGGGAGAATATGATACCAATAACAAATTCTTCAGTAGAAATTGTCATCTCGAAAAACATTTTGAGAACAGGAAGTAACATCCAGAATATAAAGAACTCCTTAGCTACTTGATGGCATGTAAAAAATGCCTGGAAATGGCAATGGTAGTGCCAAATAATAGTTTTGTAATTTGTTCCATAGGTGATTAATTTGTAACTGCATGCTATTTAATGTTTATTAACCCATGTTTTTGGACTTGGTCACACTCGCCAATTAATTTAGAGCAACTAGATAACTTGAAATATAAGGAGATCAATGAAAAACTGATGTCCAAAAATGTATATGCTAAGCATAGAACTTGTGCAACAAAATTAACCACAGTAATTAACTACTCAACAGAAGCACACATATGCATTATGGTTATTATTGTGTGGGTATCTAAGAATGTGCTCGTATCTACTTTTAAAACAAAGAATATTATATCACAGAATGCATAAAATGGATTTTAAATGGGAAATTTTAGGAAATCTCTTCACAGTCATGTAAAAATGAATGAGAACATGAGACCACATTATGGCAAGACTTGCCATTACGTCATATTACTTGAGTGATTATTTATATAAATCAACTGTCACATCCAGATTTGCTAGCCAAGATAATGCTAATGCCCTGGTATAATCTATATCGCTTACTTAGGATAGCATATTTCTGACTAGAATGTGAAGAGTCCATTTCCTAAATCTCCCATACAATTGGGCTCCGTACTGTTTGTTACAAACAAGAAAGGGAAACAACGTTGAGTACTAATTCATAGGACAAGCTGTGGATGTATCTGAGATTACACAAATACATACTGTATACCACAATTTTATGCTGATGCATTTCCAGAGAATGAGACAAATGAAGACGAAAGTTAATGACTGCTTTGGCAACTCCATGGAGGAAGTATCAGATATTACCATAGAGATTCAAAAAGTGATACAGGCTATATAAAACTGATGATGGAAGAGGCATTTAGGCTTCTAAAAAATATTTACGATGTTACTCATATGTATTAGTTGAGCACACAAGGTGATTATTGTCAAACACCATACTTTTTACATCATGTTATACACTTTTCTATGCTCTTGCAAGAACTACTACTTTCAATGATTGAGACTACATACTGCAATCAACATTCATAGTTCCTACGTGAAAATATGCTCATTGTGGAAGTAAATGGGAGGATAATAGACATATTTCCATGATTTAAAGTCTCATCAAACTAGAAGTGGCATACATAACATTAAATCACAATAGAATATTTTTTCTTTTATATAAGCTCATACATAGTTTAGTTGTGATAGAATATTGGGAACATTTTAAGTATCAACTGCAAACTCAAAGCATGTATGAATAATGTGATACTGAGGTAATAATTTTTAAGTGAAATTCATGACATCAATTTTTTACAATATATTCATAAATGATGAGCAAAGTTGGGTGAAAAAAAGTCTTCCTGAGAACCCAGAAGTTTGTAAATACTTAATCACAATATAAAATATGAATCAGTCAAATAATCCACAATGAAAGCCGCAGCTATTTCCAGTGATAACATGTTAGAAATGATTATTTTTAGGAGGTACAATTTTTCTCATTTTACTCCCTCCTAATTTTTTTATAAGACAGTCTTCAAAAGGTGGAATGTCTACACTAAAATGCAAAGGAAGAATCGAGTCTGTAAATTGAAGCTGAAATGACTGTAGGGAATTAAAAATGCACCCACTGCAAATCCTAATATAACGTCATTTACACCTAAATTGGTATCAAAGCAATCCTCAAACTGTGGTATCAGGATTTATTTTAGAGTACTACATATATATTATTGGGAATACTGCTAAAACTTTATAAAGTAATGCACTAATATGTCTCAATTCGTATGATTTTTTTTAATTGCCCAGGATGAAATCCAAATGACTTCCTCGTACTAATATTCAACATATTGATACATTAACTTTAACTATTGCATAAACTTATACAGAGCTCAGATTTTCCACTATTATTACTATATGACTTTAAGAGAATACAAAATAAAAGGTACCGCATTACAACTCAATAACCAGAATTAACACAAGGATTACAAATGTTCATAATCTCATGAGTTACTTCCATAATAAAATCATGACTATATTTGTCTTCCACAATAATGGTCCATTTTAATTTTGAGATTTAGACGTATCATCATGTTCCCAAAAACCTTTGACCAATTAATTCTTCATTAATATATTATTCATGACCGAGCAAAAAGTACGTCTCACAGACTTTATTTCTCTACATTTTTCTTCAGCAAATAAAAAAAGAACTTCAAATTAACCAAACATCTATTAAGTAGGATTCAATATGATGACTGGTTTTATGTAAAAGCTATAGACAAGTGTCAACCAACCATGTTTTAAGCATGCCTGTGATTCATATTTGGCAGACTTCCACAGTCTTTCGATTAAGTAACTTCTTCACAATGAGGATGGAAACTTAAATACGGAATGTTAGCTTGGACACACACATTAAAAATAAATCTAAAATAAATATTACTTCAAAGAAGATTGCATGCCCCAAAAATGTGTGAAAAAATTATCTCTCAAATTTGCAAGGATTTCTTTTATCAGAACTTTAATAAATGCTCACGATATTAAAAAATATTTTTCTTTTTGCCACCTAAACTAAAGGCAGTGATATGCTGCATAAATGTATTGAATTCAAATATACCATCAGTCAAACTTTATAAACACTGAAAGAATTAGGTTTTTTTAATTTTAAAAAGTTCATACTTGCCGCCAAATGCAGCCAAAACTTAAAAGAGAATGTCTCACAAGGACGTCTAATTAAGATGATGACATTAACATTTTGATTGATAATGTGAGTTGCATTATATTACCTCTGATTCATTTGGGTCATACTATTGTAAATTAGACATCTAAAGGATTCCGGCAGTCAGTAAGTGGATTATACGGCATGAGGAAAAGACTTTGAAAGAAACAAGTCAACACATTTACACACATCAATAACATACACTTTCTGGGCTTCAATCTCATCTTTTCAATCTTTCTGCAACATTAGCATAAATTTTAATTCCAAATTTGAAGAAATGGAATCTGACTGATACCTTAATTCGTGGTTCAGCAAAGGAATTGAAACTGAATATAGGATTCAAAGAATCCACTTGAATGAGTGAAGAATTCACAAAATTGCAAAAGGAAAAGATGAGATAATATCGTGAATTCTAAACTAGTACGTAATTCACAATTTGAGAAAACTTCTGAGTAGGCACAAATTAGTCAAAGAACATTCAGAAGATAGCAATATGAGTGATCTACCCATGTCGGCCATAAGAGGCAACACCTGGTCCCAGATGGACAATTAGATAATCCAGACATGAATAAGATAAGGAACACAAGTATTCTTCTAAACAGATAACACTAATTTTAAAACATTAAATATCTTCATTAGGAACTCAAAAACTCAGTCCTTGCAGGCATTTTAGAGTCATTACTACCCAAGAACATGACTTCGTTAATCAATAATCAGTAAAAGATGATTGCTAAGAACAAAACATACCAATTGAAAAGTAAATCACTGCAGCCTGTAAATCTTAAATGATTCGATTAGTTTACACATGTACCTTATGTCAGCACTTCTCACCAACTTCTCAACTATGGAAGCTGCCTCTGAAGTGTGAATAGTATGCTCAACATGTGGATAGGAGATGGAGGAATGTATCTCCAAGCATAGTATACCATTCGGAGATATAACTTTCGATTACCAAGAGCTGCCTCAACCTGAGGCAAATTTCAAAGCCGTGGATGGCAGTGAAAACTCAACCAAATTGGCTCACTTAGTGAACGGAACACGAAATACTTCTCACTTGACTGAAGCCAAAGGAATTGAGAAGCTCACCCGGTGCCATATTTTCCACTGTCAAAAATGCTCACTCGAAAGAATGAGGAAAATTCAAAGAGGGTGAGTCTTGATGGATTCTCTCGACATGAGGACAGTGGGCAGCTCTCAATTTGACAGCACACAGATAAAAGGTGTCGGAGGTAAACCTGCGGCGAGAATGTGAGATAATAAAATGCTTTGAAAAGTGGTCTTTGACAAATCCAAAATCACTATTATTTTGCAATAATGTCAAAAGATTGAAGGGCCATCAAAGAGGTCAAACACATTGAAGCTGTTAAATGTCTTTATTCTTAAAATATCTAAATGAATCTGCATTTTCAAAATGGAAGACAAAAACATGTTTCCTGTACCCTCAAGGCTAATGGGAGGAAAGGCCTAGAAGAAAGAGAAATCATTTCAGAGAGATATAGAAATGTGCACCTTTTTAAGGCATACCCATAATGGTGAATTAAAAAATATTCGCACCATCATTTACCATTTTGGGTTTATCATCAACTGTCAAAATATAAAATATTTGACTAAATATCTTATGGTTCTGGATTTTACCTAAAACTTAGGCATTGGGTGGGAATTAAAATTTCTGATATCACTTACATAATTAAATTTACAAATTACGCATCGGCTTTATGGCAAGTAATAACATGCAAGTTAATTGACATGAAAAACAATTTACACACAATGGTAATTTATGCATCTCATTATATTAAGTTAAAGGGAATAAAAATAAAACAATATTCGGACAATATATGTTGTTTCTGTGAGCATGGTAATTTTCAGTGTGTTTTTTAAATCTTTTCTTCGAATATTTACACTGCTTAGAAAGGACTCAAATAGCTAAGCAGGTAGACTGTAGCAAACTACGATGGCTTCATTGAGGCATGGCATTCTTGTTCTAGTGGACCTTTGTGAGTGACATTTTTCCTTGTGCTGATGGTCATTCCTCCCCATGAAATTTGGTTTTCCAACAGCCTTCCGTCGTTCTACCCTTGCTTTTTCTCATGTTAGTATGAGGATCATTCCATAGAGGCTACGTATCTTTCTCATAGTTTATATACACTTCCATTTTAGTACTTCAAACATTTCGGACATTCTCTCCATTCTTCTGTCTCCCCAACATACATGTATATCTGGCCATATTTTTCCTACTTTCTCCAATTTTATGACAGAGGCTTCAAGTTCAAGTCCCATACCATCAATGAACATTCTGAATTTGGTCTTACCAGGCCTTTGGTCTTATATGCCTATTCCTTAGTGGTTTCACAGCTCCCCTTGGAGTTACACATCATTGAATGCAGTGTTATGAAAGTTTTATTAAACGAGTCTACCCCCCTACCCCAAATACTTGGCCAAATATACATCTAAATATTTGCAATTATCACACACATCACATTTAAGGATGAGTTAGCTGAGAAATTATAGTCTCTGTTAGTGATATTAAATATGTCACTAAAAAGTAATGAATTTGCAAATTATACTCATATTATCATTAGAATGCATTTTGACTATCAGCTAGGTGGTAAGGTACAGTTAAACTAATCAATAATCAGCAATAAGCCAGGTAAATTACCAAATCAAAACATCAGGAAGAAAATGTAATTCAGTCCAGGTGTTTAGCCATTCTCTCCATGAAGCTCCTGAAGTTTACAGGAAAAGGTTTAAAGCCATTTCTAGGTAATCTGTTCCAGTTACTACTGTTATTATTGAGGAAGGAATACTTGCATATGTCACTCCTTTTAGTGACTTATTTTTGTTTATGAGAATAGTCTTCTCTTCCTTTGTAACATTCAGCTTTTGTTTTCCCTCGATGTCTCCCCGAGGCCTCATTCCCGGCATACATTTCAAACATTTTCCCCCAGCCTTCCAATCACTTATCTCTTCTTTAAGCTGTCCAATTACAATTACCTATTCATATCACTTATGGCATCTTCACTTTTGAATTTACCTACAATCAAGTGAGAGGCTTTCCTTTGGATCCTTTCAAAAGCTTTCTCTAATTAATTGAGATAAGGGTCCCATAAATATGATAAATACTCTAATATATCACTAAGGCAAAATAACTCTTTTCTTTGTTTTTTATGCTGCATCTCTGTAGAAAGTGCATTATAGAATGTTATCTATTGCGTGCCATATTTGTCATTCTCTCTATATGTTCATTCTAAAAGCAATTTTTTCAATTGAAATGGATACTATCATGTAGCAGTTGGCCCTGGAGGTCATTGGTTCCTGTAGTTATGCTTGAAATTGACACCAGAGGTTAAGGTAGTGTTTGTAGGAAATGTAACTGGAAAATGTAAAAATTAAGGGTTAACATTTAAGCATTACCAAGGAGTCCGACGACCTTGAGGACTCACTGTGACATGATGAGACTCATCTTAGATGAATACATGGCATTTGAAAGCAATATAAGAGCCATCACAAGTTTTTTTCTAATTCTTACAAAAATACTAAAACTTTTAGCAAAGATGCATACCCATAACATGTTTAGCCAAATATTGTACATTTTAGCAGTTTTTTTAACTCCTGAAAACAGCAACATTTAAGTGGTGTGGAATATTTTGAGTTTCAAAATTTTTTTTTGCGATCCACCTAAACATCAATCAAGTTAAATCAGTCCCACAATGTTGCTCCAAAATTCTATACACATATTCATATTTTTTTTCATGCACAATATGCACTCCTTCCCCATCATGCTGGACGTACCTCGAGAAGTTTTCTCCGTGTTTTGGCAAGAGACTCCAAATTCTTGCCAAAGATTTTCCTGGGTGGGAAGGGTATTTTTTCCACCTGAAAAAAAGCACAGGCACCAAAATAATCAAAAGAGACGCTCATAAAGTAGAAAAATAACATAACATGTAGAGACATTCTTACCACTTTTAAAAACAAAATAAAATATATTAAATATGAATGATTTTTATCAGTGATAACATATATTTTCCATCTGAAGGAATGCATTTCAAACAAATTAAATGAAGAAGATACTTATAAAGTATGAGATACATATCAAATATCTACATTCTTGATTTTTCTTAGCAAAAAATATCTCATAGAAGTTTTTAGAATGAAGTGAATGCTTGGTCCAATAGTAATGCTTCTTTTAAAAGATTTAATTTTATGGGCTATCCCAAACATTTTACCTTTTATTGATCATATACTCTACTTATTTAAGTTCAATCAAACACTATTGAGAAGTTTCATTAGGAAATGGAAGTTCTGAAAATTAAAAACATGACCTTATTCTTGTATAAACCCTGGTATGTCCACATTCCACCTAACCCAGACAAACCTTGGTCCTACACAATTTTCCAGGGTCTTGTAATAGCTTATGAAATTTTAAACATGTGTGAGTGATGATTATATGCAAATAGCATACATTGCCTTTTTTCAGAGCATTTTAGCCAATGCTCTTTAAGACTGGGGGCATTCTAATAATTCTGCCAAAATACTTTTACAGCAGAAAAAGGCAACCAGGATTCTGATCAGTTTTAAGCCCCATGAGCATAGCAGACCAATATCAAAAAATGTCAAATTTCAACTTTGCGGCCTCATGCATATTAAGCAGAAACTTTAAATCCAATCCTTTGTTTACTCATATGACACAAGGATCAAGCAAAATCTAGACATTAACCCCGTTACTGCCAGCGGGCTGATATATCAGCCCTCATTGGTAGGGTGCAAACAGCCACGGAATGATATATTGACCTGATATTTTGACCATTTTAATATGCGATATGCAGCCCAGTCAAGACTGCTGTCTGTCAAGTCTGCTTTCTATGGCTTGTGCTCTATATCTCCAGCTTAGTAAGATGGTTCCCCCTATTCTCAAGATATATGCTGGTGGTGCACATTATGTTTGGCTCGTAAGTTCTCCCATGTTTTCTTGTTACCCTCGGGCATGTAGCATATGATCTTTTGTGCTGATTAGAGCTCATGCTGGGCTGTGTTTTCCCAGTATCTCTTTATATTTAATTTACAGTGTCAGTTTAGAGTAGGATTAGCTAATATTGAGTAAGTAATTGTTGACAATAACATATCTTACAATTTTACATCATAATAAAATGTGGAGCTTTCCATTTTTTTATATCTTACATTATATTTCCACGGTAAGAATATATTGGTGCACTTTCTGTTTACTGGAGTCACAACATTCATAGAGAGAAAAAAATCAATAAGAGCATCGATATAATCATCACTAATTAAAATAAATAAATGCATTAAAACATACCTTTGAACCATACTTTGCTTTCAGGGACAAATGCATTTGACGGAACTGTCGATATCGACGAAGGATAGTCCATGCCTCCCCTTCCATTGACACTTTGACTTCGTACTGATAGTGAGTGAATGTACCAGAGCCCCGTAAATGGTATGATGGAATTTGCACCCAGATGCCACACCCCGAACCCGTTGGATCGGCTTCATCTGAGAAAGTGAGAGACTCTTCTCAAGGGAATGTACTTTTTCAGTAGCACACTCTTGAAAATACAACAGAAACTGTAGAGCCTTTGGATGAGCCTCATGCTACTCACCCATTGACATTGGAGTTAAAAGTGATGAACTATATGACATGGAGCGTCCCAAATTCAGGTTGCTGTATGACAATCTGTGATGTCCATGGAACTGAAATAATTCAAATTCATTATAATAATTTGCGATGGATAATGCTATTGAATTTTTTTCAATCCTTCACCCAGAGATCTTTACAATCATGGAAAGATCTTAAAACAAAATTATAAATCACATTACTCTCCTAATATACATTACTATTGCATTATATCTTGAAAATTTTACTGAAACATGGGTATTTATGGCTTAACAAGTGAATGAAATTAGTATTTCACAATTTCAAGTAATTTTACAGCTATTAATTTATACTTAGCACTCTCAAATTGTTTTATTACTGTGACTTTACATTTACTTGTTATTAATCGTGACTTTCAAAATTATGTTATTGTTGCATCCGTATAATTTACTGGCCAGGATGATTACCGCCCCCCCCCCCCATAAGTGACCAATTAAAGGCGTGGGTCCAAGCATGTGATATCACCGCAGCTGACTCGATGTGGACTAAGGGCCAAGAGTAGTGATAACTGATAACTAAGTAGTGGCGTGGGTGATATCAGCGCTGCCGACTCGCTATCCGAGAGGACAGTTGGGCTGGGCCCCTCCGGTTGGAAGCACTACAGCAGTCGGGGACTCGCTATCTGAAAGGACACTTGGGCTGGGCCCCTTTGGTTGGAAATGTGAAGCGGCACCAAGGGGATATACAAGAATATTATGTAAACTCTGTTTTCCTGTATTAAATCGGGACCACCGTTGTACTCCCTTTTAGTTCCTTTTATTTCCCCCCCCCGTCTCTATCGACGAACACCTCTCCGCGTCAACACCCACCAAACTTAAGACCCCATTTACCCTCAAGGCAGCCACTCGACTCATGGGGTACTTTCTCGTGTCCCCAATATCCCCTCGAAGACGCGAGAATACGACATTATTATAAGTAGTTTATATATGAATACAGTAGCAAGATGTCATGGCTCCATAAGTGCATAATGAAATGAACACAAGCCTAAAACACTTTAATTCAATATAGAAGCACATAATCATAATTACTGTTCATTGAAGAGTTTTCAAACCTTACCATGCCTACAGCAGTTAGATGATGGAAACTTACCGCTAATGTCCTATAAAGGTTGGGGCTCGATGGAGATCGTGTGTGACTCCTGAAAGAGTAAAGTTAGTGCATTGCAGTGTAAGTCACCTATTAGTAAGTATGGAATGAATACGAGTTAAGTTTACAAATATACAGCTAATAATTACTACATGACAACATTGAATTTGATTTTACTCCACGATTATTTACTGACTAACAATGGCTTCAAAAGACCACAATTATTCCCAAGTTCCTCCTATTCACTTTTCTTTTAATTTCATGATTGATTGAATTATTACACGTTTAAAGAAAACCTCGGAATACAATTTTCCTCTATGATGATATTCAACTCCATTTCAATAATTACCATTTTTTGTTCTTCAATATACAATTATCCATTCATGCTTCCTTTAGTATCACTTCTTAATTATAAGAAATGTTTATTTTTTCTAATCTGATCCCTCTCCAAAAAAATCACAATTGTTGTTCATTATTTTTTCAAGTGAATTCATTACTTACCTTTTAACAGTCTTAATGTGTCAGCAATTCAATGTTATATCTTTATAGTTTGGTAGCCCAAAAAACATTAGAAAGTCTCATTTAATTTCAGTCAGTACTATGCTCTGATTTATAAAATGGAATGAAGAGTCTCAAGAGTAGTAAATCTTAGTAATTTACTGAAAATCAATTCTTCTAAATAATGTCAAAATCACCCACATTTATCACAAAAGGAGGAAAAAAGTCGTAATCACAAAACAATGTTGCCAAATAACATGCCAAAAACAGATAATTACTTGATGGTAATTCTCTGAATTTATTATTCACACATCACAAGAATGTTTACCCTGAGAGGAATTTTGAAAAAAGGCAGTCCTTATGCTATGTTTCCATCAAAATAAGAATTACCCTAAGCCATCATAAATAAATAACTAAACTTTGAATCATCTCAGCATCAAAAAATTGAATTCAACACTCCCATACTGGTTTATGAAGAAAGGCACACTGTCTACAAATGATTTTTATCATTTACCAAAAGTTGTTCCAAGACTAATGACAAATAAATCAATAATTAGTTATTCATTAAAAAATAAACAAAGAATTTGAAAACTGCTCAAATTATATTCTAATAATTAATACAATGTTAAGAGTAGAAATTTTTTTAAAGGAAATAATTTCAAATAACACCAAAATCCTTAAGGGAATAGGGCAACACGAAGTAAAACCAAATAGTAGCCATAAATATCTTGAAAATTTTTAGAAGGCAACAAAACTGCTGTCCTTGAACTTTCTAAAATATAAAAATCAAATATTGTCTTTGCTCTCTTCCCTAAATTGTTAGAGGAACACTATCCAAGCCACAGTAACTTAATTCTTTTAAGCTTGAAAACTCAGAATACATAGAATTTTATGTAATATAGTTAAGTTACTCATTATTGTTGGCATTTACTAAGTTCTTTGGTGGTCTCTACAATAAAATATGCCTATTCCTTAATTGTAACTTAAAATAACTTAAACATTGACTACTAACATGAAATATAAACTATGACATGAAAAAGGAGTCAATACGTGTATACTCACTCAGAGAAACTACTTCGAGCAGACTGCGTGACTGAAGGCCTAGCACCAAGATGGCAATCTCCATTACACACGCAAGAACAAGCCGCCATGTTGTTACAGTGCGTCCCATTGAACGAATATGAGGACTCGTGCATACTACTCTGACGATTCCTGTGAAACAAATTGCCCTCTTGATCTTGGTGCCGGCTACAGAAGGACAAAGATTTAGGATTATATTAGAAGAAGCATTAGATGAGAGAGGACAAAATGCAAATAAATGAAATGTTTTACTCAATGCATTATGAGACAAAAACTAGTATATGTTTTCAAATTTACCCATACCAAATGCTATACAACAGGTTGGTGAAGAGATGACTGCTTATCAGCAATATACAAACAAGATAAGAGTGAGATGAGATAAAAACTGAAAATACTACGAGGGGTTATGGCTTATCTCCAAACAAAGACATGATAAAATGGTGAAATGTCACAGCCAGAATAAGGTTCAAACTTATATCGTTCAATTTAGCCAGCATGCACATAATCCACGTGGCTAACCTATCAGATGGAAAATATCAATTAATCTTAAAAAATATACATACATAAATTTAAGAAATAAACCTCATTCTAAACATGTACCTGAAAGAAATGTCTTGCCACCATATCAATGGAATGCTAAACCTTAATACAGCCTCCATGAATTAAATTAAAGAGTTCAACCAATTATGCATTCCAATCAATCTTTGTGCAACATGTTTTAAAACAAGATGTGAGCTAATTACATACAAAACCAATTCCACCATAAATTCTTTCTTTCTATGACTACTGATTTGATCCACAACATCATCCTCAGGTATTTAATTGATGAGAAATACATTCTTACATACACAGCAAGAGAAGTAAAGCGGTGTTGTTGCAGCAAGGGCACAACAAACATAAATTTAATTAGTTGCTTTAATGATGAAAAATTGGAGATTGAGAATGGTAGGAAAACTTACCTCTCTTTCATCTGAGATGAAGCAAACTGCCTGCCAATCTTTGAATCACAGCCTTCTTTAGCTGTTTCAGATCCTTGGCCACGGATTGGACTAGATGTCACTGGAGACTCCAAGGCAAATTCTAACCGGACATAATGCCGCTGAAGTTCTTGAAGTACCTAAAACAATAAGGAAATATTTGTGATCACTTCTATTCCCACATTTTCTCTGTCTCGTACATATAACTGTAAACCTTGAGCGACATTTTCAAATCTATAAGGCCAATACTACTAAGCCCCCACCATCTTTTCTCATCCTCTCTCCTCACCATATAATCATCCCAGTTGAAAATGCTGCAATCATTTTCAATCCAACACCCCTCTGACTCCAAAATCCCAAGCCAAGATTCATTCCTTAGCTAACAGCACTTCAAAAACCATTACATACTGCCTCTCCTGTAACTTCTGTCCTGCCTTCTACGTGGGCAAATGCACCACCAATATCCCCTTTACATGAATAACCACCACTACTCCACTAACCCTCCTGCCTTCCTTTATTATCCCATCAATGTCACGTCCCATTAACATGCCTAGTAATAACAGGAAATAACAATCAATGTAGAAGCAACAATGTGAAAAACTGTTCTGCTCACATCCCACAACAAAAAATAATTGCAACGATCAAATTGCTTCACCAGGTTAACTGAAGACAAACTGTCTGATAACACTTTTTGTTTTTAGAACAGACAAAAGGCAACGATAAGAAACTGAATCTGGTCCTAAAATGTTTAAAGCCAAACATCTTGGAAATTGCAAAGCTCCATCCAAAAGAATACTTTCATTTTAAAATTTCAAAACCAACAACAGGACAACCCCCTATTAAGCTATTGTTAAAGGCATATATAATAGTACTCTCCGCCGACGAGAACTCAAATAGGACATAAGTGCATTAGTGAAGGTAAATTTGCTTGTAATAAAGATGTACTACATTATGCGGGAGGATGTGACTATTT
Organism: Hetaerina titia; assembly: GCA_037158775.1. Taxonomy (NCBI): domain Eukaryota; kingdom Metazoa; phylum Arthropoda; class Insecta; order Odonata; family Calopterygidae; genus Hetaerina; species Hetaerina titia. Next base: position 72,661,843 of record CM073778.1, on the reverse strand, counting down.
TTTAATTATTTTTCTCTCACCTAAAATTTATTTACACGAGGACAATTGGTAGATCACTGGTGTAGAAGTTCATCCTCGTAAACACTCTCCACATGTGACTGCGACTTGTAAAAAGGTCATTGGGCCACACAAAACTAAGTGGGAGAGTGTGTGCATCTCTTTATTATATTTCCTTATCTCTCCTCTATTTTATTCTTTTAACCAGTGTTGGTGGGTCATTGGCAGATGGAGTTCCTCATCGTAAACCCTAAGTGGACGGGTGATTTTAACTCATGAAGGTAACTGTGCTTCACAAACCTGAGTGGGAGTGTGTCTGCGATTACTATCTATAATTGTCTATTTTAGCCGCTTTTTGTCACATTCCTGTGCCCACCCCATATGATTATGACATTCCACAATTATCCCATTTAATGCACACTGCTGCTAATATTTTGAACAATTATATATGTGCTATCCCATTTATGGACTTGGGACTTGTCGATTCTTGAAGATACAATTTTTATAAATAACTTTATGGATAGTTTATGACTGAATTATTTTCCATTAAATGAAATTATTTTCCATTAAATTACAAGAAAAAAAATGCAGGTCTAAAATATAATTTTTACTCTCTGTGCAGGTAATTCATAGCAGACATGCTTTCATGGAAATTAAGGCTTCGACATTTTGAGGTCCTCCAAGCATATTTTGATCAATATTCCCAGTTTTATCTGCCAGCATATATGTGTTGCATAATATTAGAATTTGCACAAATTATTGTTAAAAAGCTAATTAACCTAATGAATACAAAATTTTTATCACTTTTTTCCCGTCCTATAGCACATTAAAACTTTGATACGGAGTGTGGTTATGTATGGTGTGGAAACATGGTCAATGGAACAAGATGATAGGTGTATATTGAAGGCATTTGAAATGTGGGTGTGGATAAGCATGGTGACAGTTAAGGGGATTGAAAGAAAACAAATGAGGAGCTGGTTATGGAAGGGGAAGACAGAGGATTGTTGGGAGAGATCATAAGGAGACAAGAAAATTGGATGTCAAGCATATTGATTGGCAGTGAAATTTTTAAGAAAGTGATAAAGGGGAGAATGTGGGGCAAATGAAGGAGAGGTAGAAATATGATAGGGATGCTGGATGACATGAAGGGAGGAAGGAAGTATATGGAAATGCAGAGGGGCTTGTAGAGTAGGATGTTGGGTTTTCTTTTCTTAGGAGAAAAAATATATTTATTTAGTAGTTGTGTCCACCAAAAATCTACCTTAACTGGTAGATTACCTATAATATTAATACTCATAACACATATTACACTAACTAAGATTTCACAAGTACAGGAGCAAAGATCTGTGACACACTCACCGATATTTGTCTGTTGATTTCATCACTATCACAGTTATTGTGAAGGTTCTGTAAAACCAAAGCCTTCTGCCTTTCAACTTCACAGCTGAGCTTATCCAAAGCTTCCTCTGCATGAAGCATTGCCAAACCATTGTCTGCAGAGAGTCGCCATACTCCAAGGGGATCTCCATTTACACCAGCCCCCATATCATCATCCGCAGCACAATTTTTTCCCTCCAGCAAATCCACTGTGCCACGTTCTTGGCATGCCTTTCCCTTCCACACCAACCCATTCTGCAATGCCCCCAGGTTGCTGCTGACAACCTTGTCCTCCCCCGGCCAAAACTCGACAACCGGCTCAAAAACCTTTTCCTCACCTCCCCCACCACCCTCCACCACCCTTTCGTGAACATCCAGATTCTCCTCGACCCTCATGTCCATCGGGGACCCAGATTGCCCTTCCCCCTGCTCCCTCTCACCAGACCTTGGAGTCACCCCGGGAAAAGTGGTGGTGGGTTCTGCTTCCTTTTGTGCCGTCAAGGGAGGCAAATCCACAACGACAGCCACACCCGCATCTCTGCAGACCCCAACCTCGGGACTCACCGTCCTCTGCCCAAACTCATTCAATTCACAGCCATTCGATATTGCTACTCCCCCCTCTATCACTAATGCACTAATAGTTATGGAGTCCTCTGAGGATAAGGGATTGCTCCCGCTCCAGCAGTTTGATTCCGTTTCCACAGGAAACACATCGGTCCCAGACTCCTCTCCAGCTCTCCTGCCCATCTTCTCCTCCGCTAAAAGTTTGGCTGTGGCGCACTCCTCCAAATCACTGCCACAACGACTGGCATCCGCAAATCGCTCATCATCCCAAGAAGAAGACCTGTCGACAGGAATGCAGTCTGAAGTGGCAGTGTGGAAAGTGTCTTGGGAAGACAGGTCTCCACCTTTCCTATCAACGTCACCTTGCTCCTCGCAGCCGTGAACACTTCGAAGTTCAAGGGTGAGCCTAAAGGAGTAACAGGAGTTTGAACAAGCAGTTTCACAGCCATTCACTAGCCGCTGAAAATCATTGTTCATGCTAAATACAAAGGAAAGATGATTTTCAATTTTGACTTATTCTTTTCTCAAACAAGGAAAACACCATTTCAATCATATTTCATGCTAATGTTCCATTAGAGGCTCAAATCTAAATTCAAAGCCAAAATCATAATGAAATATTTCTGTTGACTCTTAATTATGATACATACTGAAATCATAAGAATATTTTTTAGATAATTTAATCATGCAACTTATTTATTTAATTATTTTTTTTTTAAATTGCACATCTCCTTTGTGACGATCAAATAACAAAAAAAGTTTTGCAAAAGAATCAGTGGTGCATTTTATGAGAATTTTGATGCACCCTTTTTAAATATGAGTACTTCTCATATAGAAGGCTGTTTTTCACAGCAGTTTGGCCACACTGCAAATATACTGTGAAGAATTGAAAACTACTCAAGGTGCTAATCAATTAAATTTTGATAAAGCTCAAAGATGTTTTTTTAGCATAAAAATTGTGCAATAATAAACATGAGACCATCCCTTTGAACACGAAAAAATAAAAAATGACCAAAAATTATATCTCAGAGTAACATCACAGAGATATAAAGCATATTAAACATAGGGAGATAATTGAATACCAACAACTATAGCTCTAGTTCAAACTTACGATTGTTTTCTGTGGGCAATAGTCTCCAACTGCTCCCGAGTTCTCTGCGCTAAATTTTCCTTTGTCATACCAAATTTGGTGGATTCTGAAACCTATCATAAGGAGAGGAAAATGATTAAAGCATGGTTATTTTAATCTGATTATGGAATTTCAGACTTTATCATGCAAAGTACTTTGGAAAGTTCAACATACAATGAAATATGCATCTACTGCTTTATTTTGAAACTTGAAAATTAAACAACTTGGCTTTTCCACTTAAAAATTTTTCTTATTATTCACTACCTACGTTTCGTTATGGTATAACATCATTAGGTTTTTTATTATACATCTACTGCTCATAATTTCAGGGCAAGGAATAACTAATTCAAATCCAGCCAACTCATAATAATGTTCTTCAAGAACCAATTCAACTACTGAACCTACTAATGAATAACAATGAAAATACTCTAAGCAAAAAATTGGGAATTCTAGTCTTTTTCAAGGTTTTCAAGTACTGATGAATAACCTTCACCGAATTAAATCAGTCATGCCCTCAACCAGTGCAACAAGCTCCCCTTTTTCTGAGTTGTAAAAAAATAAAGAGTTATTTCCTTTTCCCTACCCTTCTCTCCAACTTTCCCCTTTATCATCTCTTTCAAAGACTTCCTTTGTAGCACATATAAATAAATCTTACTCAGATTACCTCGTGCCTCTTCAGACCCAGTGACATTTTTCTATATTACCAACAAAATAGACAGGGTTTTGATATTTCATTGAAATTACTTCCTAAACAATTCCCAAATAAATCATAAATGTATACAATGTAGTGCATTTAGTTACATCACACATATGGTGCTGCCACAAAATTTATACGTGCTAATGGAGTCATCACCCCTCTCTTAATACATACATGTTTTTCCCTCCTGATTAACTCTTAAGTCTACCGGCATTTGACCGGAAGGAGTATGAGAGTGTTGTGAAGTTATAAAAAATGTTTGCTTTTAATTAAAAATTTGATGTCAAAATAATAACAGAAATTAAGTGTTGGCATGGAAAATAAAATGATGATAATGTACTGGGATCTTAAGGGAGAAGTGCTGCACAGTGCTGCATTTTAACTTTAATTCATGAATGACACTTCAAAACATGGTAACAATGAAACTGAAAGGCATTTTGGTCCAGTGATGATGAATTTCTGGAATTCTAAGATGAATAAATTTTGATGTGCAATTGGTACTTTTTTTAATCTAGCAATTTCATTTTCTTGGCATCAAGTGTTAACATAATTGAATTAATTAACATTAAATACTAATTGATTTTTCTTGTCTGATCCAAATATTTTTCATAAATTCTAACCTGAAAAATCATGGTATATCTTATGGACCAGGAAATACAGTAATTTAGTTTTTCTTTAAATTTTAAGTAACAGCACTATCTGCAAAATAACAGCTACATTTAGCGTATTTTCATCGTGGTCCTTCTTACATTTAACATTCACCAATAATATGATTCATATAAGGTGGCTTAACATTAATTTCATGATTTTAAATCTCCCTCTCCTTTTTTCACAACTAAATAAAATATTATTTGAGTGAGGAGCAGAAAGGAGCCCAACTCACATAGCAATTACAATGGACACTGCATGCGTTATTTACCTCTGTGGACACCAACTTCTTCACCTCTTCTTGCTTAGATTCTATTGCACTGAGCTCAGTTCCTATTTTTTCCACACGCTCACTGTGTGTGTTAAACATCTTCAATTTAGATTGCAATTCCACCTCCAACTTGGCCAATTCCTGCCGCTGTAAACCAATCAACATGTCTCAATCATTTACAACTTTAATGTTTTCAATGATAAGATTATAGAAAGAAGTACCTGAAGGTACAGATGGACACAAGCAATTCATCCTTATTTTAGATTCTAAACTTTGCTCAAATGGCAATACTTACTAGGAAGATTTTCTAGAAAAGAACCAATAAATTTCTCTAAAAAAAATGTGTACGTGCAACAGACATTTTGAAACAAATCCAAACACAAAGGAAGTACAAACAATAGATTCCTATAATCATATGTTTGTCTATGTGACATAAATACTCTTCCAATCAATGATAATTAATTTTTCCTAATTTTGATATAACTATGGATTAAATAGTCACTTCTGCCACATTAGAAGAGATTTTAGAAAGGAAAGAAGAATCAAAATAATACTGAATATATTACTTTGACATAAGCATGTTTACACTGTAACTTCAAGAATATATAATGGAAGAAATACAGCAATATTCACCGTATCAACCATATTCACTGAAAAATACCTAATCCAAAATTTAATAAGTTCTTATTTTTTTTTGCACGAAAACAATTTTTTACTTGCCGAGCAGAAATTGATATCATGTTAATAAAATTCTAAAAAAATTAACTTTTCATTACACTCATTAACTTCAAAGGAGTACATGTAGTAAATAACAAAACGAAAATCCAGGGTTAGGGTATCCTTGACGCGTATGCCACCTAGAGTATCTCACATGTGCCAACCTGTTGCATAAAATCAAAGGATAAGATGTGACCAATGTAATATCTAGCCCTATTTTTTAACAAGCATAGCTCAGTTCTTCCCCACCAGCGGATTTGTGAGAGCAAAATATGACAATTCAATTAGTTAATTTATTTATTTAATAACCCATAACTAAAATTTTGAGAGAAACGAAGAGTATCCATAGTTACTTCATTGAAATTAGTTAATGTTTCGAGTTCTGTGGGGACATATGGAGCAACAGATGGAAATGAGAAAAATAATAGCACCCAACCTCTTCAAAATCATTTAAGAGCATGAAAAACAATTCAAATTGATATATTTGTAGGTAATTAATCACTCAATAAGTTTCTTTTCACGTTATTTCAGATGAATTTTAAAGGTTTTATGCACTTCACAATTATTCTTTGATTCACAGGCATGGAAGAAATGCTAATATGTCAGTATACATCCAAGTGCGTGAGCGTGAAATAACCCCTCATAACAATCCCAACATAAGGCAAACGTCCTCCTTTTTGTGGGCTCTAATTAAGACTATTTCGGGATAATACAAAATAGCAAATCTCAAAGTGGAGAAAAACATTACACAGCAGGGTTTACAAAATAAATTCCAAAAACTTAACTGTTAATAAGTCATTAAAAAAGGTTACCTGTTTGGCCATCATTTCTCTGAATGACCTAAGCCTCTCAAAATCCAGACACACCCTCTCTTCCGCTGTCATTCTGCAATAATGGAAACAAGAAAGGCTAGGGTCACTGCGGCGTCTCAAGCTGCGGCTGATTTGACTGGAGTGACGTCGGTTTTTACGGCAGACAACCTGATTTTTGTGAGAAGGTTAAACATAATAAGTTCGATAATCGAGGCAATAGTAATAGTTTGAATACATTATACCTATTGTGATATTAGAGAGTAATTCATATAACTGACCAATTAATTAATTACTATTATTATTCAACAGAATAGATTCAAACTGGGCAAAATAAAGGTAACCCTATGACAGTAATGAAAATTAAAATGACAATAAAAACTCAATTACAGTCAAGTATATATTTAGTTATTAACTGAGGGTTTTAAGTGTGATGTAGTAAAAGTATATTTTCTCAAATAAATAATAAAGTCTAGTTAAGTTATAATATTTTGACTCAAATTCATCATAATAGTATCGAAAGAATAAAATAATTTTTTAAATGATAATACTTTCCCGCAGAATACAAACGATTGTTTTAATCCATCTAAATTAAGTTGACTTTAAGTAATTCTTTTAGGACAAGTGATAGAATTCATAAATCACACTTGACAGCAATCTTTTTATTTGAAAATCCATTTTGTCTGCAAATCTTGTTCGATTTAGAAAAATACATTGGAAACAAGTGCTACTAGCTACAAAATATTATATTTTATAAGTGAACCAATGGAAAATAATAGGGAAATCATCACAGCATAGTAGTAACATGAAGTAGTTATCCTTATCAAATAATTATTGCAACATATTTTCCCTATTATCCCATTTTATTATTTATGTATGCATGGCTTCACCAACTATATAAAGTTGAATAAAGTAAACATAGGTTGAATATATCAAACCTTTAGACTGCTTAGATCCATAAAAAGATTACTGCCACATATCTGGCAGAGAATAATAAAAAATTAACTTTTTCAATACAGACATATCTACAAAAATTCAAGCCTGAAAATATTGTATGCCAAATGTAACTTGTTTGACACCAGCATACAGTTATAAGAAATTTTTAAATTTTCCACAAGACTCTATATTAGGGTAATTCCCTCAGACGATATAATTATTTTGAGTATTTTTGGCCATAACATGAGAATCATCTTCATCAAACCCACTTTCTCAACATAAGCTGCAGTTTTAATATCATGGCTATACGTAGTAAGGAGATATTTTTAACCACAGAGACTAATGAAACCGTTTTAAGATAGATGGTCCTTGAAAAGTACGTAGGCTTTTAGGCGGTACCGAAATAATGCATAAAAATGTCATCAACATTAATCTACTCCATATAAGTGCAAAGGGATTCATCTGATGGCCAGAGAACTAACTTAAAGGATCTCTGCAAGCTGGGTTCATAAGTAATGCTAAAAAAAAGTGTTAATTTCGGAAGAATTTCCAAGAAGAAATCATTGGACATTAATGGAATTCTAGAAGAGAAAAACCATATTTCCCTATTGCATATGTTGGTTTTTATAGACAGGAATTTAACTCCATGCTCTAGGTGCAGGAAGCAAGTTTCACTAACACTGCGCCAACACTGTCCCTATGTAAATGGTGCTTATAGTATGTACCCTGATAATAGTACAACCCGATGCAATCACCAAGCTTGCATTTTCCTTACCACCTATCACTTCAATTAGTAAGGCATTCACAGATACATTCAATGCATTTCTTTTCAATGAGAAAATATGTCATGATCCAAAAAAGTCTTCCAAATAAATAACGATAATGACTGAGAAAACTTTCTCCAATACATGTCTAATGAATTATGCACATAATTTTTACAAAATCTAATTTCTGAAGGACAGATGCATGGATCATAATAATTTTCAGAGAATTTTCTAATTTACAAGTAATATTTTTCTTATTAAAACAAGGTACTATTTACAATCATAGTGGATAATAACCTTTTACATAATTGTAACCTTGAGATAACTATCGGTATGGGATCTAGCTGAACTAAAATCATGATTCACTCTTAAGCTACAAGGGCACACTGAGAAACTAAAAATTGTGCTTAGAGAATGATATGAGGATATGTGCTCAAAGTGCATAAAAAATTAGTGCCAGGCATTGTGAAAAAACAAAAGCGGTAAACTCTATTACCAATGATCAGAATTCCCGAGTGCCACCACAACCATGTCGATACAGATTCCCAACATACATTTAATGAAGAAATTGTACAGCATTCAACTTTTTCTTAATCAATGAAACAATCATATTATGAATAGGTGTATGTTTACATGCCTTTAAATCCGGTAAAAAGAAGTCAAAATCACCTCAATAACGAGAGCAAAATTTTAGAGACTGATTTTTTTTTAATGTTACTAGTCAAAGCTGTAAATTTTGAGTAGGATTTGTTTATATTCCAATAAGCCTCTACTTCACAACTTTAAAAAAGGAATCAAATCAATAACGAATGATTTTAGTTTTTATCTCATGATTTAGTTCAGGCAATCTGAGTATCTCTTAATAAATATCTATGAAATCTAATGAAGTAATTTGGAAGCATTCGGTGTAATAGTTCCCGTAAGGACAATAATTGATTGTTTTTACCTTTTTCAAATATTTTTCCTAATAAAATTATCGGTTGGGTTGGTTTTGTTGGGGAGGCAACAGACAACTAAGGTCATTTGCGCCATTAGGGATGGGTGGGAATAGAAGGGTGGAGAGAAAACCAGAGACGGCATTAGCCTACTCTTGCCGAAAGGCGCCAAAGGGTCCGCAGTTTAACATCCCATCTGATGGACATCGTACTCACTCAAAGTGCTCTCCACAAAGCACCTCAAGTAGGGATCGGGATACCACTGAAAAATATTTGTTGTCTCCAGGATTTGAACCCGGACCTTTGCGGTGGGAAGCCTGTATGTTAGCCTCCGCACCATCCCAATCCCTTAATAAAATTATCTCAATCTCAGTAATACCCTCTACTTATTCCATAAGTGTATTTTTATTTCATTCATTGCTGAAACATGTGTATGCCCTTTGTTATGTCACATTAATATTACTTGGCAACAAATATTATCTTACCTGGGAACAAATTAATATCTAAAACATGACCTTTGCTTTCACTCAATACGCTCAAGGATTCATAAAATGTTTGTTTGTTTTCCCACACCACTTAAGAGAGAGAATTTTTCTGAAATGGTAGCAGTCAGAGTACCTCGTCAAGTTCACCAAGTGATCGCGACAGCTTTCTCCTTTGAGTCCGTTTGAGCAACTGATCTGGATAATGTTGCCCTCCACTGCCCAACTCTGTGATATTTTCCACTACTATGGCCCTCAGTTTCTCCCACTTGCTGTTAATTTCTTCTTTCAAAGTCGAAATGCATTTAGAAGTGGACTCAGCCTGGCAGAGAGTGTGTGGTAAGCAAAATCATGAAAACTCAAAAAGGAAAAAAAATGTAGCCAAACAAAAGATCTATAGTTTATGTAAAAAACAAAATGCTCCCTTGACATATGGACGTATGAATATGGCATTACAAACATCAAACCCTATTATGTGAATTGGATATGACAGGATTGGCAAGTAGAAACTCTGAGAATTGCATGCAACACTAAAAAATATTTTTCATTTTGTATTGTACAAGAAACAGGCAAAGATGCTTCCTCCTTGCATCAATCACGAACAAATCATCTTGAAGATCAAATAAAATCTTCATCTAAAAAGAATCTTATGTCATAAATTAACAAAAAAATTCCCATGCTGTTTTTTTTCCGCAAATGCAGAAGAAGAATTTAATATCAAAACATACATCATTAAGCCATACATTCAGCTGAAACATGAGACAAATTTGAAGTCTTTATAGAAACCATAGGAAAATATGTTACTCTGGCTATTGTGCAGTAACCATTAAAGAGCATCCATTTAAAATGAAATGGCATAATCACAATTTTGTCCATGGCAGATTACTCATTTTAAAAAAACTTTTTTACTTAACAGTTTTTAGAGGAAATTGAATTGAAACCTATAAAAGATATTCGAATACCTACTTTTAAACAAGAACAATTATACATTTACAATTACAATTTTCAAGAGTACCTCGGATAAAAGGGTGCGTATCCCTGAAATGAACTATTTACAGGTAATGTAGCCAACTGGTAATCTTACCCAGTTTTGAACTCACATTTTCACCAGGAGAATTCAAGAGTTTAAATTAATCTCGCCAGTTCAGATACTTATGTTACATTAAAATTTCTTCTAATTTCTAAGACAAACACTTCTCATAACCTTAGTAAGAAATCCACTATGTATAATGAACACTTCAACAAAAATTAATATGAAATATAAGTTTTTCGTTGAGGTTCTTCGTCACCAGTACTTGGCCAGATAAAGACACGCAGCATGTTAAGCATCAATCTTTTTCATTTTTTTATGTACTTTTGCAAGAATTTTATAAACTGTTAACCCAAAATCAGGGTAATCATCTTCACTGGTGCATAGATGAGGCATAATAGGATCAAGTGGAATGCACAGACCTTGGGTCTCTATTTTAACTGCCTCAAATTTAGTTCAGCCACTGCCTGTTTCTTTCCAATATTTTCAAACAATATTCATGGACCATGTAATAAAATTTGTTTTCCGTTCAAACATCCTCCCTCTCAAAACAAGGGAATCAAATAATTTTTAATATTATCTAGATTATCAAATCCAAAATTATCACTTCACAATTTCCTCCATTCCTAAGGATTTTGTAAATCAACTAAGTTTAAATGTAAAATCAAAATAATAGTAAGCCAATGCCTTTTCAAAATGAAATACGCCATTTAATTTGTGAGTATGGAATGAAAATGCTCATAGAGGTAATTGACATGTCATTATAGATAAAAGTAGTAAAATTTTGAAATCCATTATTTATGGAAATCTCTTTACAAAATTTCTTCCGAGTTCAAAACTCAATTATACCATGAGATGGAAGACCATGAGTAAAATATAATTTAACCATAAGTAGCCAAAACAAAATTATAATTTGCTTTAATCAGTCTGCAATAATTATAAACATCATGCTGGGTTTATGCCATATCTTGTCACTCTAATGCAAAGAAATGCAAGCACGCATTCACAGAGACAGCCTGCCAAACAAACTCAAAGATGTCGAAAGTGGTCTTAATTCACATAACAGGGCTTGAGGGGAACAAGGTATAATAGTAAGCATGCAAAATAAGGTGGTGATTTGGTGACTGCTTTTTTGAAAAGATGCAAACAGTATCAAAACATACCCTCGCCTTCTCCCTTTCCCTCTCCCTCACAAGGTCTTCTTTCCTCCTCTGCAAATCAGCCTCCCTTGCCTGAAGTGCCAACAGGGCATCCTGCTGGCTACGCTCAAGCCTCTGCCAGTCCTCTGCCAACCTTCGCTTTTGCACCTGATACTCCAGTTCCATCTGCTGTCTCTCCTGAAATTCACATAAGAAATCAAAGAGGTTACAGCCGACAATCTTTACTAATACTTTCCAGACCTACCAAAATCTGCAGAAGGATTATCAAGGAAATGAAGTAACAACAAACATTTTACACAGTTGAAAATAGTCAAGACCAAAGATTAATATTCAAAAGCAAACTATTCCACAGACTAAATCTTAAATAGTGGACATCTCAATTATAGATTGAAAACAGTAAGTAAAGGTATACTCAACATATCAAGCACATCACATTTGTAATGCAGCAATTTGAAAGTGTGAATAACATTTGCCTTGACCAGGATTTGAACCCAGATCCTTTGATTTCTAACTGTGTGCTTAGCCAGTTGAGCTACTGAGGCATTCCCTCTTAGACTCCAAAATGTTGGGGAGTAAGAAACAAAATTTCGAATGGTGATAGGGCTTGGTAGCTTAATCGGTGAAAGCATGCAGCTGGAAATAAAGGGATATGGGTTCAAATCCCAGTCATGGTGAAAGAGTTTATACTCTTTCACCATGACTGGGCTTGAACTATTTAAATATAAAAAATTATAGAATTTTTTATATTTAAATGTATCTCAGTGGATGACTCCATTAAAGTTTCCATCAAAGCATCTCCTGAGGTTCTTTGAACCATTTGAAATTAATCCTGGAGTATTTTCTTTAAGATGAGCTGACCCTAGCTCCCATTTACAGACCAAAGCTTAAAAAATTACTACGAATGCCAGTGACATTGTATGTACGGTATTTCGTCATAACATCTTGTTCCTTTAAAGCCCCCAAAATTTCAGAGTGTAAGAGGACGTCTCGGTAGCTTAATTGGTTAAAGCACTCGGCCGGATATCGAGGGATCCGGGTTCGAATCCCGGTCAAGGCGAATGATTTTTGCTCTCTGAAATGGTTGCATTATAAGACCAAAGCTTATTATTTTAGTCTAAAAATTGCACACATGCCCTAGTATCTTTTTTTTATTACCTATATTAAGCATATCCCAAGTGATCTACCTACCATTCTTTGATCAGGTGTCAAAGCTAAGTAATATGAAAATAAATGCTTACAGGACAAATTCTAATAAAATAAAACCAAAAATGTCCAAACATTGGGGACAGCCATGCCCCACGACCGGACGAAATGTTTTGTCCATTTTAATGTGCAGTGGCCGATTGTACAATTACTCATCAGCTTGTACCCTCTGCTCACAATACCCGTGTTTATGGTTTTATTCCTCTAAAATACCTACTGCACTATCATCATTTTTAACCAATTTGATGAATAGCTTGAGTCACCCACGCTAATCTGTAATTGAAAGTTGGGAATCGAGAATCGGAGAGAAAGTAAGCACATATTTCTCTTTTCATCACTGAAAAATGAATAACTTAAATATCAAACATGATTGCCCATTTAAAACTATATCATCATCAAACACTAAAGGCAACGCCTTGTCACAATAACCATGCCTCTCTCTATTCATTGCTGCTTCCTTCAGACTTGCATATAATGCCAAGGCCATCCCATGATCCGTGTCCTTGAAGAAAGCAGCACTGGGACATCCCCTTGTTTCTTTCCAACATCTTTTCCTTCAAATATGTTTTATAGGTATTGATCATGTCTTATTTCATGTCCAATCAGTTTTGCCCATCTTTGACATTTTGTTCTTGAAAGCAATCTATTTCCTATCATTTCTCCTAACCTATTTTGGCTAATTTTCCTTTCTACTCAGCTTATTTCCATCAGCTTCCCCCAGATCCACATTTCCATTGCCTCCAGCTTGCTTCTTTAAACTTTCTTGATTGTTCATGATTCGTATCCATATAATAATACACTCAAAATAAATGTTTTGATGAACTTTTTTTCTAGTCTCTATGCTTATATGGTTATTAACTAATTAATTATATGATTTGAAATGTGGAAAGTTTTTTGAGTATCTTATTTAAGTCCTTTTCCGAGTCTGAGATCATATATCATCAGCAAATCAGGTAACATGAATATGTTCCATTCACTCTAACACCTTGAGTCTTTTCTTTCATTCCTGTGACTGCTTCTTCAATGGATAAATTAAATAGTTAAGGTGATATGGACAAATTTGTCCCAAACATGTCTCTTTTTTTTGCTACTCTTCTTTCAAACTATGTCTTTGATTAAAATTATATTTAAGGACAAATATAATGCAAATTTTAATACAACAAGCCAAAGATGATGCAAAAATCATCACATGATTAGCTTACGAGAGGAATTGGATGCTCATGGTGAAAATGTAAACTTACCTCCTCCAGTTCCCTCTGAGCTATCTCGAGGGCTTCCTTCTTTTTCTCCTGCTCTCTCTCCCAATCCTGCTCCTTCTCCGCTTGTTCACGCTGTGCAGAAACACCACAATCATTAAACATGCACTCTCCCTTGCTGCCATCCAACCTCACACATATCTAAATACACCTAGTTTGCCACTATGTTCTGACCAATGGCCAAACCATGCTATGCACCCTTTATCCATTTTGTGCACTAATCATTATTCTAATTATATCTATCAACAGAAAAGTTATAATATTAGCCCACTCCTCTACCTATAAAGGATGAATGTTAAAAATAAAAAAAGCACATGGGAAGACAATATATGGTGACTATGTCAAAAGGAATAATCTCTCTGATAATTGGGATAAACACTGTGGAGCTTTTTTTAATTTGGAAACTGGGTTTTTGGAATCATCTTAAGCATAACCCCCAATAAAAAAAAACCATAAACACAGTAATCAACCCGAAGGTCGGTTTAGTAGGTGATGGTAGAGCTCACCCATGTACCAAGCCCGACGGCGTGTGAATATTCACACATCAGGGTAGGGGGGCCAGTTCCTTTCCCTGTGCCGGTTATGGTCTTCCTGGGAAACCATAACCGGCACAGGGAAAGGAACTGGCCCCCCTACCCTGATGTGTGAATATTCACACGCCGTCGGCCTTGGTACATGGGTGAGCTCTACCATCACCTACTAAACCGACCTTCGGGTTGATTACTGTGTTTATAACCCCCAATAAGTTACAAAAAAAATCACAGGCCTCTTGATGGTGAAGATTCCCTTACATCACAATACTGAAAATTATAAGATTATACAGCTAAGATCTGAGGTCATCTGTTGCATATGCCAGAAAAATTAATGCTACACAAATGAATAAAGTCAATCATGTTAAAACAAAATTAATAGCTCGAGCAGTAGCCAATAAACATGTACAATAAGTGATGCAATAATCTATTTAAAGAATTCAGTTTCAGCGGCTGTTGAATGGACTATTTAAATTAACAGACATACTTACCAAAGGCAACTCTTGTCTACAAATTAGTGTTGGATATTTTAATTTTTCTCTCATTTAAAAATCGTTTTAATTTTTTTTCATATTTCAAATTTCGACTTCAAACTTCTCTATCTCCCAAATTAAAAAAAATTAGAATGAATAATAGAGATATCATAAAACACAATTACACAGTCAAGTAAATGATCGGAGGGTTATTTCTTGCTGATAAGGCACCATCTGGGATTATTAACTATATAACTAACTAACTAACCTAAGGTGTGCCAGAATGACAAGCCGGCCAAATCAAATAAAGATATATTATCTGAGCAGATGTCAAAAGAGATAAAACAAAACAATTGCCAAAATGATCAATGACCAAATTTAAGTGAAGCATGAAAAACAGAAACAAATAAATATTTATCACCTGGAAGCTCCTGCTTCTTCATCATCATGATCATAAAACTATTATTGATAGGACTTAATATTCAATGTTACTGGTATCAGACTCTGAACACTACAACTATGGTACTACATTCTATAAATATGTAACAATATTTAACCATTGGGTTTAATAGACAAAAATCACACTACTAAACAAGTATAAATTATGAAGTCATGATTTAATTTATAAGTTAATTAATTAAATCCTGCACTACATTTTACTCCTGAACTACATATAGCTCAGGTTATCAGTCCCTATCAGTGGCATGAAAAACAACATACAAGGCATGCATACTGTCTGCATCTAAGGTTTTATAATTATGTTTTCCTTGCCTATATTCAAGGATAACTGAGAAAAACAAAATTTTCCAGGTAATTATGAAGTAAATTTCCTTCATTTGGAAGAATGGTTGACTAAGCATTCCATTCATTCCTATCTCATCCCAAACATCTTATAACCTAATTTATCTTCTTCCTCCAATGGTTCTTTATTTGATTTACCCATCATTCTCTTGGTCTACTTCATAGAAAATATCCCGATAATTTGGAAATATATTTTCCTTTTTTTTTCAATTGATTTTTTCTTCACAAGTTGGATAACTTTTCACATTACAGCAAATTTAACCTTTTTTGACTTAAATGGCATCCATTATTTTGAACTATGCTAATCTAATCCTAATTATAAATGATCACAATCTAATGGGAAAACTATTTCACATGAGCACCGATTGTTTAAAAAAAACTGCAACAGCAAAGAAATTTAATCCCAGTAATGATGATATATATATATCATTATTCATATTGTTAATTTTGGCTTGACAAAAATATCAGTGGTCATGTGATGCTTTCAGACTGAGCAATACTACAAAGAGATATTTTTTACTGAAAACTGCAAACTACAAAACTATGTGGTTAAAACAGCTATTTAATCTGGAAATATGTAAGATTAAAGGTTTTCGCTCACAAGTGTATGATTGAATCCACATTAAAATTACCACAATCAGCAATGAAAATGTATTTTTGCTATATATGAAAATCTTACTTCATTCACAATAAATAAAGTATTACAGTACATTATTTATACCTAATAAAAGACAAGAAGAATAATGGAGATATTGATACAAAGATTTACTGCTACACAAGCACCATGATTTTAGCATTAATAAAACGTTAGATAAAACCTTATCTATCCATGAGAATGCATAGTGAGAATTTGAAAAAATAACAAGCACAAGGGAGATCAATTTAAAATTACCGTCAATGGTCCAAATTGAGGGAGGTAATAGATAATAGGCTGCTAGAAAAAGAAAATGGCAGAAATATTAATGAAATGCCCGCATGGTTTTCGATGCAGACTAATATCAGAGTTATTACTTGTATTTAGAGGCCCTGAATATACCAGCACATAAATCTATTTCATTCATATATTATATTTATATAAATTTATAAGCAAGACTTCTCGTTCCACCTCAGAATAAACCAGTTCTTGCAAATAACTCATTTGATTAATGAATATAATAAGTATACTTAAAGTCAGTCTGAAGCAATACTAAGGCAGACAAAATAAAAAATACCATTGGACTGGGGACACATGAAATATCTGAATGGATCATCCAAATATTATTTAATATATATTTTTAACCATAAAAAGACAGCATGATTTCGAGTCACTGCAGTTTCATTTAACCACAAAACAATAATTATGGCAACTACTATGGACACATCTCAGCTGGATAGTCACAGATAGCTGCATTTTGTCACAACATATGGTTCCTTTAAAATCCCCAAAATTTTGGGGTGTAAGAGGATGCCTAAGTAGCTTAACTGGCTAACGCATTTGGCTCGACATCTGAGGGATCCAAGTTCGAATTCCGGTCAAGGTGAATGATTTTTACACTTTGAAATTGTTGCATTAAAAGCTTGACAGTTCTTTCATTTCATGGTTTTTATAAATGAATCAGGCATGAGGCTTGAAGTGAACCCTAAGATATGATAAGTGTGTGCACATAAGAGTTGCAGAAGTTGCAAATAAATGGGATTTCTTAATTCAGCACCTTTCACTGCTATCCTTAAACATAAATGAATGTAAAATAAACACTGCAATCTATTAAAAAAATATTAAAAGATTGGCAGCAGTGTCTACATGTTGACTACTGTATAATGTGAAATTCAGACAGTCATGGTTTGTTTCCTGATCAACTTTGTAGCTCTCCATTAAGTCCTGGCTGCATTATAAAATCACAGAGATGGACTGAAGTACTCAGAGGAATCACTCAGATCTGAACCCAAGATTCTTTTATGTTACGCAGCAACTTAGTGCTAAATCCCCCTACCCCAAACATACCATACCACCTCAGAGCACCACCAACACCACATATGAACCCTTTGCACCACTTCCCTTTCAGAGATGGAAGAGTTAAAGAAGAGGCATAAAAGACTCTCATCCATTGTCTCAACTTGAACAAACATGTAGCACTTCTCTTTCACACTTGCATAAAAAGAGCAATGTATCAAAGGTCTCAAATTAATTCAGAGCAGGAGAATGCTAACTGCTGAGGCATTTATTTGAGCTAAGAGGTTTGTCCAAAAATTATCGCCAACTATTGAATTTCCTCAGGTTACGTATATTTGATTTTCAATTTTTTTGTGGCATTATTTTGTACCTCTGACAAACATTGCTTCGGTCCAAGGTAGCTTCTCCATATGCCACAGTCAACATTTGGAATGCGCCCATGCGCCTAGTTTTGTTTTTCACACAAAATTTAATAAAGATTCTTTGATCCATTTTTTTGGAACAGGCAAAAATCAAAGACAAGCCAAAACAGGTACAAGCAAAACAGCTGCCAACAATTAACTGAACATTCAAAATGGCTGAACTTTGCAGCATTAGTGAGAGACGTAAGTACCAACATAATGCCACAAACAAATTGAAAATCAAATATACATAACCCAAGGAAATTCAAAAGTTGGCGATACTTTTTGAACAGACCTCGTATTTCGAATGTGTTAACGTTAAAGTTTGACCTCTTAGCTAATTCAGCAACATCATCACTTCCACAAATCTCTAGGCCCTTGAGAATTAATTGCAAGCTTGTTTTATGAAGATTTATTGGACAAAACATTTTCTTCATGATATAAACAATATCTGACAACGCATGAACTAGTATATTACAAATGACAACTTACTTAATAGATAAAAACTCATATTTTATGGAATTCAAACTAGCATGATAATTTTTAGATTAAGTGCACACACTGACTAGTTTTTATATAATTTTTATCACTTTAAACCTATATCATCTGCCGGAATATACATACAGCATGTGAAGATTTTGAGAAGATGAAAGAAGAACTTATAGATTATGGAAGTTACCTTGAACGCTTCCTTTTCTTTTAAAAGAGTGGCTCTCTGCGTTTCCAAGTCATCAGTCTTTTCTGAATCATCTCTGTAGAAAAAGAGTAGAAATAAATCTGAATAAATCTGACAACGACAGTGACCATCCTAAGATAACTGGTAATCAATTATATACTACTAATCTTGAATAGATACATTATCGAATGAAGAAAATACCATCTTCCTGCTTTTATATCAGCCATAGGAATGATGGATAGCATGGCAAATTACAATTGCAATTTCATTTCAGGAACTTTAATTTTCTCTGTACTGGAATTCAAGGCTTGTCTTGGTCTGAGACGGATGAATGGTTAGCCATTATTATTATTATTAGGTAATCTACCAGTTAAGGTAGGTTTTTGGATGGACACAAATATCAAATAAACATTTGTAACTCCAAACAAAACCCAATCCAGCAACCTAATCTACATCAGGTCCCTCTTCATCTCTGTGTGCTTCTTTCCTCCCTTCATCCCGTCCAACATCCCTATCCTATTCCTGCCCTTTCCTCGCTTGCCCAAAATTCTCCCCTCTATTACCTTCTTCAACATTCCACTACCGCTCAATACACCTTTCATCCATTTTTCCTGCCTCCATAGGATTTCTCCCAGCAAACCCCTCTCCTCACCCACCATCTCCAGTACTTCCTCATTTGTTTTCCTTTCGGTCCATTTCACCTTCTCCATTCTTCTCCACACCCACATTTCAAAAGCCTCCAATCTACGTCTTGGTTAGCCATTGTGATAGGGATTTTTCACCATTTACTATTTTAAGTTTTCTCTTATTTTTGCTGTAATGATGAGTTTATTTCTTGTTAGACCAATATTTATGCATTTATGACCCTTGAGTTTTGATACATTATTTTATTTAGAAAATTGCAAAATATATTTATATCACAATTGAAAACTCATTCTGATCATCCAGCCAAAATGTACACAATATGATAAAATACTCAGTTTAGCACAGTTGGACAAGAGCGTTACCATGTGACCTCTAATTCATTAATGAACTTAACGATGTGAATACATGATAAATTAATACTATGCTTCAATAAAATGCCAAAATACAAAGCTAACAAAAGTGATTTATTCATCCAATTGAAGAGCCAATCATAGCCACAAATCTCTGTCATCAAATGAAAAAATCACGTCATTAGCATAAGAATGAGATATCCATATGTTACTTACACAGATGTGAGCAAATTTTCGGTTGACCAGTCAAGGTCAGATGTTGACCAGCTGAGGAGAGACAAGCGAGACAGGTTAAGGTGAGACCTACTACCTTCCTTCCTCATTTTGGCAGCCTCAGCAGGGTCATTGTAGCGGAACATATTTGTGCGACCCAAAACTATGATGCAGCCTGCAAAATGAAAGCAGTAAACAGGACTTGGTGCGGAGAAAACAATACATGAGAATGATTAAAAAAATGCAATCTCAAGTATTTGGCATTCACCCTTTTTTATATCAGGCATTTATATGGTAGAAAATATAATGCCTTACGTTAAGACATGATCAACAAAAAAGAAAATAATGGGATGGATTGAAATTAACAGTGGTAACATCAGATATTACAAAGAAGAAGTGAATTACTTTCAAAATGCCAAAAAATTTATACAATTTTTGGTGAACAGGGATACAGTATTTTTTTTAACACTTTTTGGTAGAAATTTTATCATGTATATGTCACAGGAGACTTGGCTGATAAATTAAAACATCAGGAAATTAGGCAATATCAACTTATGGACAATACAAGGTGATGTACCAAGATATCTGAAATGCACCGTAAAAACTGCATCTAAGAAAGCAGAAACTACTTCTTTTTGAGTGGTCAAAATGCTTCATAAGCTAACTCAAGAATTCCTAATTATGTACCAAAAGATTATTTATCATGAGGGTAATCCAGAGAGTAACCTCCGTTTTCGTATAGTGTGAGAAGTAGAGGAGAGAGCAAGAATGGTCGCTGTATTGACGAACACAGTAGGTCAGTACACCTCAAACTGCAGTGGTTGGAAGGTCTTGCCCCTTGTGATTTGTTTACAATAGTGAGTCAAAATGAACAACACAATTGAAATTCCTGCCTAGTGATCCATCCAGAGAGTGAACTCTGTTATACAAGAAATGTAGCAGCCTAAATTTTCAGTCGTGTTTACCAATAATCTTCCGATGAATTTCAGCAATTTTGAAGTTTTTTTAATAAGTAAAAACTTTATCATGAAATGAACCTCGAATTTGGCGGGAACTTCTGTTGCATTGTTCATTTTAACTCACTATTTAAAACAAACAACAAGCGGCACGACCTTCCAACCACTGCAGCTCGAGGCGTACTGAACTATTGTTTGCGTCAATACAACGACCATTCAGATTCCACCACTAATGCATAAAAACGGAGGTCACTTTCTGCACAGCCCTCATATATGAATGAGTCATAAAGCCAGGCGTTGCTCAAAAAATCTCACGAGTTAGTAAAATGCATGCATGACATAAAAAACTTAAAGGTTAGAGATTATACAATTTCACAAATGGAAAAAAAATTCATCTAAAACTTTTGCTTAAAGGCAATTTGTTGCATTTCATTCTTTGAAAAGCTTTTAGCAGGAAGGCCATTGACATGAAGCAGGTCACAGAGATACAAAATGCTGAAATCGACCAATCAAAAATCATATGAATGTTCATAAGCCTCCCCACTTTCTTCCACCTATCCTGACTTCCTTTGCTTTCACTTTGTATTTGCCTCAGGCTGTGCTTCAATCCAAATCATTCTCATTGGTATTCTCATTACCATGATTATTTCCAAAAACTGTCCACTCTTATTGACCTTACAAAACCCTAAAATTGGCATATAAATTTGGCAAAATTGTGACAATATTTTCCAATACAGCTGTTTCACAACTAGCAAAAATAATATAATTGGATATTTGCATGTTTAACTACTAATCCAAAACCAGCCAAGTTGGCCCTTCCATTGGATTTTTAACAAAATAATAACAGCAGATAAAACCATAGAATTACAAGGAGGAATATTCAGCAAGGAAGGAATCAAACCACCTCCTCTACACTGGCTGGTAAAGGTCATCATTCTACAACCATCAAGTCAAAAATTTTTAGATATATAGATTTCATCCCACATTATCATACTCCAACTCTTTATATGCATTAATATTTCCAATAATATAGGTTCTATTTAAAATAGGATAGGAAAAAATAGAGCAGATAGAGCAGTTTACATATCTCGGAAGTGTTTTGGACCAACACGGTCAAAGTGGTAGGGATATAAGGAGAAGAATTGCACTAGGCAAGGAGGGTTTCTCAAGGAGAAGGGAGTTGATGATAGGGACGTTGAGTGGATATATTAAGACAAGACTCGTAAAAACTCTGATATGGAGCGTAGCTATGTACGGCGCGGAAACGTGGTCACTGAAGCAGGAGGATAGACGTAGATTGGAGGCTTTTGAAATGTGGGTGTGGAGAAGAATGGAGAAGGTGAAATGGACCGAAAGGAAAACAAATGAGGAAGTACTAGAAATGGTGGGGGAGGAGAGGGGTTTGTTGAGAGAAATCCTATGGAGGCAGGAAAAATGGATGAAAGGCGTATTGAGCGGTAGTGGAATGTTGAAGAGGGTAATAGAGGGGAGAATGTTGGGCAAGCGAGGTAAGGGTAGGAACAGGATAGGGATGTTGGACGGGATGAAGGGAGGAAAGAAGTACACCGAGACGAAGAGGGACCTGATATAGATTAGTTTGCTAGGTGGGGAGTCACAAAATGTTTATTTGATAATTGTGTCCGTCCAAAAACCTACCTTAAACGGTAGATTACCTAATAATAATAGGTTCTATTTCTATGCATTACAGGCTGAGTTGATGGAGGACACAAGAAATTAGAACAGAATTACCATAATCTGGGATATGACACAGAAAGAAATATTGGAACAACTTCAGTTAAGCTCTATCTCTGATAATAACCCAAATAACCATATTTCTTAATGAGAACACATTTTATCTCAACATAGAGGAATTTGTCAAACTCAGTATTAAAAAGGAATGATGGAATGGAAGGAACTTCAAAGGCTATGGATGAACTGCGGTTTCATCAAATTACTACTCCTACAAATTTCTCCAATATACTTTTTGGTAAATTGATTTCTTTACAGTGTGTTGGATATTTTCAATGAATTTTTGGTAACATTTTGTACAAATTTCTCTGATATACTTCTTGGTTAATTGATTTCTTCATGGAGTGCTAGATATTTTGCTTTTCAATGAATTTTTTGTAACATATTCCTTATTGACCTAACAGCATGCATTAACAGTCTAAAACATCATGCCATTGACATCTGATGGTTTTAAAAACTCAACTTTCACATGTGAACATCAATGCTTGTAAATGTATTATTATTTTCTCCTTCAAAGAAATAATAATAATAATCACTAAGCAATAGATCTGGCACAATTTTATGCTTGGGTAAAATGAATGGTTGATACATAAAAGTACATCACTTTAAGCACAATCCTAATAATCTATGGAAAAAATCACTCAAACAACATATGTGCCAACACTTAAAAAAAAAATGAATGGCAAGTTGCAGTGGATATCCATTAACGAGTTCTTCAACTGAATTCTTCTTCCATTCAAGAGTCAAATAAATTATTCAGACATATATTCACTTCACAAAAATATTTCTTTGAAAGGGGCCTTCAAGTAAAGAATAATAATGCATCCGAACAAAACAAGAGAAATTTGCACAGAAATGAATAAGTCTGAAGTTACATTTTCCATGACATATTCAAGATCACCACTCTATGTGCAGCGTGAATGCAAGCCTATCTGTTCACTCACTGCGTCAAAGTCACAAGTGTTCCATTATTAATGACTACCATTCTCTTATAAGAAGCCAAAAATGAGCTGCTTAAGTCAGTGAGCTAAACCTCCATGGAAAATAATTATTACTGTACGGGGCTAGACTGAGTAGGTTTTCTTAGGTTCTGTGGGTCATTGATAAAATATGGAAATTAAAGGGAATACTCTACACTATTAAGACCCTGCTGATCAGATGGTAAGAGAACCTCTGTATACAATAGGTGAGTCAAGTAATAAATAAGCAATTTAAAGGATGAGCTGTTAGGGATTCTATAAGATGAAACTCAAATGTATACAGGTATCTGTCCTTGGATAAAAAAGGCTTAAAAATGTAAAAGAAATATTACTCTTTATAATGTTTCACCATTAGCAGCTAACCTCATGAATCACATGAGTTGCAATTGTTGACTTCTTTAGTTTTTTATCCCATGATGCAACATTTTCAAATGTAATAAAACATTTAAGTTGAAGGAGGAGCAGAGATAATCATAGGGGTGATCCTGAACGTGTTTTAAATTTTCAGCATATTTTGGTTTTATCTATTAAATTCCTTATTATTATAGAGATATCCACTTCTACTTGCCGTGGCAAAGGCATTTCGCACAGGTATATGATATCACTTGCGCTAGCTTACTAATCCTACACTGTCTAAATGGGTCTACTGCCCTCATCTCACAGAAGCAAATTCACTCTGGCAAATGTTGTATGACATAATTAATTAGCAGCACTCGACTAAGAATAGCAACAAATGGCTTGCTTCTGGATAAAATTAGAACAGGCAGGGGAACTCACTACATTTTAAACCTCAATGAGCCAAAGAGTTCACCAGATACAGCTACCACTTCACCCCAGGTGATGAAAGCTGAAAACCAAATAAATACAGCTAGGATGCCACAGGCTGGCAATCCAGCAGCATTGGGTAATAAAAAAAATTAAAAATTCCATTCTAAGCCTAACATTGGCGACTCTTGTTCATCATCACAATGAATGACGTAGAAGCAAATAAGCAACTAATTAATCTAATCCAGGTACATTAAAACATCCATGATGATTCAAGTAGACAAACATACAGGAAGTACTTCCCATTTACTTTGGAGGGTTTTCCAGTGTAATGCGATTACCTAAAAACTTTGATGAATATTTCGATAAAATAATTGGATTACATCTACTTAGGTATGTAACACAATCGTTACTTTTCCAAATAACTTGAGCATCAAAGGGTAGTAGCAATCAAGCTTATACCTTAAAAGCAAAAATATTCACAATATCTTACACAAAAAAGTACAAACTCTGTTCCTGATTTCATGATGAATCATGCCTTAAAATTGCTTCATATAAAGTATAAATCATTATAATTCCAATTACATAGGGTGATAGTCCATCACTATAATTCTAGATTAAAAATAAAAATAAGTGCACACCTTTCACATTTTAAATCAAGATTTATCCCCACTGAAAAGCAATGATAAGTATCAAGTAAGTCAAGCTAATACTTAAAAAAAATGCAGGTGTGAAAATGTCCTGTAATAAAAATAATATTTAGAAGCATGTGATACATCAGCATGAAAAACATATTGCCATCATATATGCCATTTTTTTGAAAAAGACAAAATGTAAACTAATGTCAATGTATCATCCCGAAAATAAGCTTGCATTACTGGCAAAATATTGACTATGAAAATTCAGGGCACACAGGGCATATGCTTCAGTAGTGAGAAAGAAAACCAGTGGAAAATCTCTACGCCAAAAGACAAAAACAACTGAGAAAGTTGGTGAATGAAAGAGCACTATAAGTTACACCGATACATTAAATACTACTTATTAAAAGGATTCTAAATTTTGATTTTTCATAATTTCCATCTCTTGTGAGATGATTCGTTATAATTTCCTTGAAAAGTCTATCTGCAACACACAAAACAAGGTATGTCATAAACAATATATTTTTTGTATTTTGGATCTACCCCTCTTAACAAAAACACTGAATTATTGGGAAGTAAATAAATGCAAAGAAAATATGAGAATACACATGGGAGGAAACTTATGGAGTCATTTTATATACATATGAACATGATCTCAACTCAAGTGATAACATAGAACACTATACAGATAAAACTACTGATAATTGGCAATGAGTAGACTTGAATATGTTGGCAAGAATATAGATTTAGATTATGTGAATGAGTTTCATGATGAGATGGACAATATGTGATTAACACTTTAGCACTGAACCAAGATTTTCTATCAGAGTTGGCTTTAAGTTTTAGAAACAGAAGTATTTAGTTGGCTATAAAGTTGGCTTTAAGCACGTGGAGTGGTGGAGGCACTTGACTACAAATGTCTGTGACATTGTATGTATGGTATTTCATCATAACATCTTGCTCCTTTAACACCTCCAAAACTTCAGAGTTTAAGAGGGCGCCTCAATAGCTTAACTGGCTAAAGCAGTCAGCCAGACATCAAGGGATCCAGGTTTGAATCCCGGTCAAGGTGAATGATTTTTACTCTCTGAAATGGTTGCATTGAAATGCATATTAGTGGATAACTCCGTTAAAAGTTACTGTTCCAGCTTTGCGGCATCTTGGAATTTGACAAAGGGATTAGGAAATTTCAATAAACTGCGGGAGATGCCGCAGCAGTAACTTTTTGACGGAGTTATCCAGGTCAAGGCAAATGATTTTTACACTCTGAAATTGTCGCATTGGAATTAGGAAGTCAGCCTCAGCTGTACTTTCAGGACAGCAATGCAATAAATACACAATTTTGAAATACAAAAGCAAAACAATACACATGGACCAAGAGTATTCAGAATTAGAAAAGGAATACTGACTAATGGCTCATTACTAAATAGAAAAAGTAAACTCTATTCCAAAATAGACTGGTATACACACTTTACACAAATAAAGAGTGCAAAATGCTTTATTTTCAAAAGCAATCAAAAGCTAGCGTAAGCTAAAAGTTACATAAACATGATTTAATATAATTGAGAAATCAAAACAGCATGAAAATCATTTAAGTCATTACATTAATATATCTAACCTTGAGAGAGGCGTGTGGGTCTGTCTACAAGCACTGTGTTTACCCAGCACTGAGAATTTCCCTTGGGAATCAGTGTTCCCACACCATCCTTGAGTACCACACTGCAGTGTTCCGGTTCAACACCAGCTCCATTCAGCACTATATCCTGCTTCTGCTCTGCATCTTCACTGCCAATTGACGTTTCACCCTCCTGTCAGAATGGTTAAGATGTAAGTTAACATTAATGAAAAATGAAACCGTAATTATGAATTTAGTCCCACCTATCTAAGAGGTATTTATAGTAGTAGCTGGGGTATTTGCACCATTACCATCATATGGACAGCATACTCACTTACAGTGCCCTCCATTAAGCACTTTAAATAGGGATTGGGTGTCGGCAGCAGCCAAATTTTAATGAAACAGGCCAAGGGCTCCACCACAGTTTAAGGCCCTATCTGATGGACGGTGTACTCACTTAAAGTGCTCTCCAAAAAACACCTTAAGTAGGGATAAGGATACCACTGGAAAAAAATTGCTGTCTCCAGCATTTGACCCTGGGTCCAATAGAAAAGAGAATTCTTCAAACAGTAAATACAATGATTTTCATGCTAAGTTGATATTTCCTCAAACTCATCAAGGAGCTAGTCATTAACGATAATGATGATGTAGAAGATCTTTATTGGTGTGAAATGCCACAGAAGAAAATTGAAAGCTACCATATCTTTATTCCTTCCTTAAGTGACCCTCATTGGTTTGGATTCTATCAATAGTAAATGTGTTTTTCATGGTGTTTCATTCATATTAAATTTCATTCATTTTAAATGTGTTTCATTCATAGTTAAATGTTAGGTTATGATACTGCAATTTTACCAAATTTCAAGGACTATTTCTCATTCCTACAAGTGAAGTCATACTTTGTTTTTTTTTAGCAATAGGATGTTCCATTTACACCAGTAGCATGTGCTTTGTGAAAAATTGCAGGTGTTTATATTCTTTTATTTTTTTAAATTAATATCTTGTGAAATATTTCTTTATAAAACATCAAATTGCAAAAAATGTAAATATTTTCCCCCAATTTTACATAAACATGATGACTTACAAGGTAAAAACTTCATCTTAAAGATGTCATATGATATCTCTTGTACACAATCGTGCTTTTGTAATAATGCTGAACAAAACCCTGAAATAATGGGGAGAATTGGTTGAGCCATTCTTGAATTATTACCAGGCCTAATTACACATTACTATTGATCACATTGAAGTTATAGAATAGGAGTGGAGTGAGTAAATAGTTGAATCTAAATGTGTTTCGAATAATGTACACTAACCTGAAAAAAGTATGATGAAAATCAATTGATTTTTTTCAGGAGTTGTTTTATTCAAAAAGCTTTCCAATGGCTCATTTTGACATACTATGCACACACACACTACATTTTGACACACCTGTAAAAAGGACTATATCATTTTTCTGAGTTCCTTACATGTGCAGTATCCTCCTATTTCTAAAAGTTAATTTTCTGAAAGCTGTCCCTTTTTTGATATGAAAATGGTCCCCCTGTGCCTGTACCCTTCTACTGTTATCACCACAGGGATTGGGATGGTATGGTGGCTAATGAACTCACTTCTCACGCAGAAGACCTGGGTTCAAATTCTACTGGAAGGAGAGGATTTTTCAAGCAGTATCCTCAACTATACTCGCAGTGCCATGTGGAGAGCACTCTCAAGTGAGTATTCCATCCATCAGATGGGACAGCATTGAATTCTGTGAACCCTTGTTGCCCATTGACAAAGAGTAGGCTAATGCTGATGGCATTGGGCTTCTCAATATCCTACCCCTACCAAAGTCACCCAGCTATCCTGCATGGCAACATTAAACTTAGCTATCGGCAGCCTCCCCAAATAACTACTACAATGAACAATGGCTATTCCTCTGTCATTAGAGGTGATAGTATATATCATAAGAAGAAAACCATTGAGTAAGAAGAGATAATTGCTGTATACCTTGAGGTGATATAAGGTGACACCTGTGGAGAGGAGGTCATCATCGATGCCCACCAGGTGGGGTCGATCTGAGTCTAACACCACCCCAACACCAGACTTCCTCAGACCAAGAGTCTTCTGCTCGTGCAGTATTTGTTGCGTTTCTCGCCACTTCTCAGTCCACTCCTCAGTCAGCTCTTTTTCCTTTGCTTCCTTTTGATGCAGAGCTGCCACCATCTGAGGCTGAGACTCCATTGTCTGAGATAAGGGGAAAACAATTAGTCACAGTACTAAAGCGATTGCGTACGCTTGCCAAAGCACTGGAGATCCTGAGGAAAGCACTTTTAAGGGACCATGGAAAATCTTACTATCATATCTTTAAATTCATTCTAGGAACCAAGCAGTTATTTAAATCCTGTTAATCACATGGCCCACCTAGCACAATCAATATTTATTATTTTAGTAATCATAGTATACTCCCTCTTGCACTGGTTGAAATACTCAAAGGTTGCATGCCATGAATGTCCGGATAATCGAATAAGTAAATACAGGGCGCGGCAACATAACTTCCTTTTTTATTAAGGCAAATTGAATCGCAAAAAGAAAGTTATGTTGCTGCAACCTGTACCACTACATGGAATGCTGCAATGTCATATTTTTTTGGGCAAAATATTATCTGTGGTTTCCAAATATTATTTTCCATGTAATATTTTCAAGTGTAAGATGCAAAATTTCTCATTTCATCAGACCAATGGAAAGCTAACTTTGATCGAGCGTCAATTCAAAAAGTGAATTTTGCTAATGTTTTATCAATACATTTAAATCTGATATTCTTAATGAAGAGAGATAGTTAATTATTCACTTGCTGAGGCCATGAATAAACCCATTATAACGTCTCCACAACTCATTAATCTCTTACCTTCCTTAAGATTCATTTAAAAATTTTCAATTTTCATTTGTTTTAAAGTAATAAAGTTTAGATATGAACAAGTCTTCATCCATAAATAACATACACCTTAGAATACATTTTTCTACACCTTTGACTTTAAGTAAACTCAAGATTTCAAATCTGAAGCATAACATAAGATTTAAATGACCTTAACATCTTAACAATTATTTAGAGATGATGTTTATTTATTTTCTAAAATTTCTGATTATTTTTGAAAATGGTTTCATGTCATTTTATATGCACATTGTGTGATTCCTTTTCTAGACCAATTTTAAAATGAACAATTCTTGTCAATGATTTATACTCAATCAATCAAATTTAAAATCACCCATATTATCAGCTAAAATGCATACATTCACCTACCTTTTGCATATACTCCAAGTTACATGGTATATTTACATGTATTCCAAATTTCAAAATTTCAAGCCGACTAATTTGCAAAATTCCTTCATGTAAACCCTAATAACAGCAATAATATTTTCTAGAGTATTGTATCAATACAAAGGCTTAAAAAAACTCAATTTTTAACTATCACTTACAAATTCACTCCCAAGTAAAGCCCTGAGTTTGGTGATTTCATCACGGAGCTCACGAATAAGTTTCACATTCGGATCCTCATTGATGGTTGGCTTGTTGATGATGTTCTTTGCCCGGTTAGCATACCGAAGGGTGCTCAAAGTCTCACCATAATTGCAGTCTGCAGGGGATACAGCTAGGGAACAGAAAACAGAGTTGATTTTCTTAAAAGCTACATCCAAAAGTATGATTACTAAACTCCTTTAAGAGGAGTTTTATTCAAGTCTAATTAATAATTTACATTCCTTATATTGGCCCAGCAAACAGTTTAATTCGTATGTATCATGAAAACTTGTTACATGAACAATTTCATGATTTTAAATCAAGTCATAATCATTTTTCTTGCTAAAGAAGCTGAAATTTATACTCAAATATCTTTTGAAAATGCAAGATGATGAATAAAACCTAAACAATAATAACAAATATCTTAATTCTTAACTTTACCATGGGCATGTAATGAATTATTACATTATAAAACATGCCAGTATTATTGAGTCATTCAGAGAAAACATAAGCATGAATAGGAATAACTTTAAAACAAAGGAGAGAAACAATATATGTTGATCACATCGATCAGAGAGATTAATTCAGATAAAATTATGTAAAAATGTGAAGACAGCCATAGAAGAATTTGATTTATAATTTTTCTTCCTCCAAAATTCAGACTGTCCTTCAGTTCCTTCCATTCATCCAAGGTTACACATCCTTAAGTGTAATCATCAATGAATCACTTTAAAAAAATATCCAGCACCCTGACGATAGTATGATATTTGGACTTTTGATGACATTGTTTTCATTTATGGTATGAATACAATGTTGCCTTACATTTTATTATATAAAATCCCATTTGATATCTTAAGTTTTCCTACCTGCTATCATGATTGTCTTTGAGTTTCCGCCAAGGCTGTCCTTTAGCAGCCAGGTGAGCACAGAATCCCGATACGGAATAAATACCGAGCGGGAACCAATTTGCCTGTGTGTGCTCATGCCATCTCCCGCTCCTCCACAGCCTGATGAAAGTTCAGCAAGCGCGGATATCACAGATCCCAGCGTCACGAGCGACTTGTTTATGTGAGCGCCCTCCTTCAGCCTCTGACCAGTTGCACCAGTGGCATCAGCACGTTCACTAAACACATGGAAAGTGCGGAGTTAAAAACATACGATAGTGAGTGCATGCTTCAAAATTGGATGGACTATATTCATCAAAAATTTTAGCAAATTTTTCTATTTTTGCTTGCAGTAATTTGTAGAGTCACTGTAGGAGATCTTAAAGAGGTTCAGTTCATTATCACAAATGCATGAAAGTTTCACCAAACTTGATGTTTTTTCGGTAATTTAAACTATTTGGTATTTTGAAAAAAAAAATACCATCACATTTTCATTTTTTTTTTAAATTATACGAAATGAATCATGTGGTAAATTACAACTTGCTTTTATCATTATTACATATTACCACAAAAACTAGAGTTGGCCTCAATTACTCACACAGATGTCTTGATATTTTCAGTTTTAATACATAAGAATTAAAAAAATCAATCCCTGGTTGAATAAGAATTCATTTTTATTAATATTCGATTTGATACCTTTTGTGATCGAATTTCACAAACGTATATGAATTGGAATTTCCACACTTGATAACTGAGGTGAAATGAATATTACCAACCTGCCAGCTAAATCCACAAGATGGACTTTGGACACTGTCTCACTTGGCATTCCTCCGGCAAAGCCAGCCTGGACAAACATTAGTGTGAATATTGCATGGCTTCTACTGCTGACGTCATTCATATTTGTTGATGCTGTTGTGCGATGATTGTTTCCTCGAACCATTAACTCCTAGAAGAAAGAAAACCACACTCTTAGTATAGCTCCAGGAAAATAAAACATTATAACAAACTATAAGTGATAAATAAATTGCTTAAAAAATCACTGTTTCACATATTTTTACGAAATGTCCAGTTTAATTTACTACTTTCCCTAAAATATTATTAGTTATTTCTGCACAATGACAACAGACAAATAATATGTTTACTTTTACACTTTGTAGGATCTCCTGTAGTTGTTTAGAATTTCGAATTTACAGTTAATTGATGAGATTTGAGAATCCTTTTGCATGCAATGAGGGGAAAAAGATTGTTAGATGGTGGTCTAAATAAAGATACACCTTCAAGGCACTTTACTCCAGGAGTTACTCCAGGGCTGTTGTGTCTCTACTGTGTCCAGACTTTTCTGTCCAGTGAAAAACATTCTAGATACGTGCAACCCAAATAATAATAATGTTTCTTATTACTCCAATGTAACATAAATACACAAACTGCAAAAATTATGATGCACAGATTGTGTATTTATACAATGCTGGAGTAATAATAAACAATTTATTATCATTATTATTTTGGTGAAACCTATCTAGAATATAAAAAGAGACGTTTCAGGAGTGATTTGGTGGAATATCATGATTAATTAAAATTGGCAATTTTCCACAAAATAAAATTTTGCCAATTTTAATTAATATCTAGAATATTTTTCAGTAGTCAGAAATGTCAAGACACTATTTGAGCGACCATTCTTGCTTGCAAAAAATAATGAGCATAAACTTAAACGAGCATGAAAACATATCCATTAAAGGAATCCTCCCAACAATAGAAAGCAAGATTACATTTTAATGCTTTTTAAAGACTTAAAGAGTAATCGCTGTAATTGTTGATATTTTTCATTAAAAGACTTGAAAAAAATGATAAATCCATGAGAGGAGGGTTATGATGAAACATTTGATGGGAAATTAAAAAAAGTTTACCCATGCAAAAATGGCAAGCAGGACACCACTGCAATGAGATATGCTATACCATCACTACCACCCTCCGTCTGCTCTAAATTAGAAAGGCTAAAGTCGGCTCTTCTGGTGATTCACACAATGCCTGTCATTTATCCAGGATTGAATGAGAAACAACATGATGGTACTACCTGTATGTTTGGATAATCGCTGACCAGGTGACGCGATAGGTCTTGTACATAGGGCCCAAGGCGAGGATGTTCACGCACTCGTAATCCATGTCCAGTCTCGTCCCTGTGCAGAAGATCTTTTACCCGCTCATTGTAGATCTCCAGGTAGCTCACCTCCGTGCGATAGCTTGCACCTTGTTCCTTTCCAGTATGCATGCGGCCAAACAGATTCTGTGTTTTCAAGGCAAGACAGTAAGTGAATTAATAACAGTTACAAGAAGGCAAGTCAAGTCTTCAATTTTAGCCATGCTTAATGGCCACTTCATTTCATTATTTCAAGAATGCAAGCTGATCTTTCATGAAAAACATTCAGATTCCATTTACGTACCACCAGGTGGACTGAATTCTTCGATATATTTTTTAAAAGGAAAATAAATATTACTAGTAATTGTCATCTGTTGTTTGGCCTTCTAGTTTCTGAAAGGTTTTTTTTGCACTGACATGCCTGTTCATTTTGCAACTTTGTTTTTCTGCCAAAGTGACAAATGATTTTCAACAACATGGAAAAAGCTTAGAGCATTTTAAAATATAAGTTTTTACAAATGTCACAGAAGTAAAATTGCATGTAACTCAGAACTCTTAATATGCATATAATTCCTTTATGCCAGGTGGGCAAAAAATAATATTGACCAGTCTAGAGTTGAAGCAGGGTATGTTTATCATGAATGTATTCGTGTACTGATAAAATGGATGGATAGGAAAGCAAACAAAGAAGGTTAGGCTGGGTATGGGAAAGGAGAGAGGATTTTAGGAAGAAATACACAACAGGAAGAAAAGGCAGACATACACAGCATTTTCATTGGATTGGTAATGGGATGTTGAAAACTGCAATACAGAGGGGAGAATGTTAGGAAAATGAGGAAGGGATAGGAAAAAAGGATATTGACAAAATAAAGGGAGGTAGAAAGTATGAGGAATTGAAGAGGTGCTTAATGTAGTATTTATGGTTTCAGGTTGTCTTGTTAGGGGATGCTAAGAATTGTAGGGATGCTCAGTATCTGTTCTTTGAAAACCTACCTTAAATAGCAGACAACAAAATAATAATATCCCACAGTTCCAATAAAGCAGTGGTTCATTCATTTAGAGAGTAATGGCCATGGAGGTCCACTTTTTGAAAAAGTTCCATTTTTTCCAAAATAAAAACAAACCTATCAATCAGAATGATACCATTGCACCAACAGCACTTCCACATAGGCATGTATATGTGTGTGTGTGATCGAAAAATGTGTGGGGATGAGAATAAATTTTACATACGTCTTGAATTGCATATAACCTAGAGATTAATGGCCTATAAATTAAAGAATTTGACTGGAGTGCCCTGAATTCAAATTTTGGAGAGGGGATGTCTACATCGATTTTCCATTAATGGAATACAGATTCTTGAAATAAAAATTACATACTGAAATTTTTTGAAGTTTTCTGAGAATAGTAATAAAATAAGTAAATTTACAAATATAGGTGGGTAGGTACTTTCCAGATATGGGAAAGATAGGTAGGTGCAACAAGCTACAACCATGAGAGGAAAGGGTTCCAATCTTAAACAAACAAATTGTGTGAAGTAGGATAACGTTTTATAGTGAATGATATGATAAATACCATGTATATATATATATATATATATATATATATATATATATATATATATAATTCCATTATATTTTTGACATTTTCAAAAACTTACTTTGCAAATCCTTGGGATAAGGCCCTGGGATTCCTGAAACCAACAAAATGAAGAATTAATATTGGGAAATATTATACAATTATTCATTAAAATGTTCAAAACAGAGGAGATTAGATCGTCAATGCTTTAATTTACACCTATTCTTTAGCAAAAGCTACATTTAAAAACGATTTTCAAAAATGATGTTTTAACCTCAAAAAAGCAATCTTGAATGGACAAAGAAACAAATTAGTGGATGTCATGGTAAAACAGCAACAACTTACAGCAGACCCCATCATGGTGAATGTTTTCCCACTTCCAGTCTGTCCATATGCAAAGACACATGCATTGTAACCCTCAAAGGCACTAGCCACAACTTCCATTCCAAGATCTTCAAATACCTGAAATATAAAAAAAGAGGGTACTCAAAGGTAAGTCCCTGCCCATGAATTAATATCTAATATCCCTCATTGGCTATCAATTTGCTTTCACTAAATAGGAGATGCAACAAAATATAATTATTTTCATTAATGATTTAAATTGAAATGTTTTTCTCTCCATCTAATTTAATATATTTATAAGAAATCACACTAAAAACAAAATGAACACCATTATTAAAAGTATTAACATTTGATAATCTATATATCCTTTCATTAAATTGCTTTAACTTAAGAAAATGTTTTTAATATTTAACTAACTATGGAATTACCAATATCAAATTTAAAATTTGACAGCCTGCTCTTCATTTACAGGCTTTCATTATCAATTCCATGATATTTCAGCAAATTTTATCAACCACTTTTGGGACAATGTTTCATAAAAGAGAAACAAACTTGATGTCTCTCCACAGTAACAGAGTGAAATAGTTTTTACTTTCAGTGAATTAAAAGATGTTTTTGCATTTAATTATTGCAATTCACTAAAAGTAAATCTAATGACATATAATCAAATAAAAAATTCATTAATTTCTCAAGAGTAGGGATAATAAATAAATAAAACCATAAACTCAGTAATCAACTCGAAGGTCAGTTTGGTAGGTGATGCAAGGCACTCTGGGCACCCAGTACTAAGCCCAACATAGAGTTCACCCAGTACTAAGCCTGACGGCATGTGAAATTCACACATCAGGGTAATGGGGCCAGTGCCTTTCCCCTGTGCTGGTTATGGTTTCCCAGGAAGATCTGGTACCCGAAAAATCACATAGCTTGGGTGGAGCTGTAGGTGCCTTGTCCAGGAATCGAACCCGGGACCATCCGGTCAGTAGTCCAATGCTCTACCCCCTGGACTATCAAGACCCACAATAAATATAATATATTTCAATAAATCAAATAATAAATTCAATATTTTCTCAAGAGAGGAGATAATAATATATCCTGCACTACTTTAAATGCTTCATGAGTTCTGAAAGACAACAGTGTCAGTACATACATAAGATTGCAAAATTCAATCTCTCATATTTATGCATTCCAAAATAAAGTCTTCAAATTCAAACTCAAGGACTAAATGAAAGGACATCCCAGGCCAATGGGTTTCCCAAATTATTACCCAAAAAAAGGTGGTGACTAAGCAATTAAGATATGCTTACCTTTTCCTGAGATGCATAATGAGAGTCCCTTGCATCAAATGACCAATAGGAATGGTCAAAAGTGAAGTCCTTGTACCTTGATCTCCCACCACCACCATCTTTCACTTGGCCAACCTGTACGGAGAAGAACAGATCATAATTAGCGTTGATTTCTGCATGAGAACACGGAGTCAATAGTGATGACCTCAGATATTTTTTGCGATTTAGATTTTAGTGATTTAGTAAATTAGTGATGACAGATATTTTCAGTAGTATCCCAATTCCTACTTGTGGTACTTTGTGGAGAGCACTTTGAGTGAGTACACTGTCTGTTGGCTGGGACATTAAACTGTGGACCCCTTGGTGGTTTTCATTAAGAGTAAGCTAATGCCGATTGTGGGTTTCTTTCCACCCTTCCTCCTTTCCCATCAATCCCTAATGGCAGAAATTACCTCAGCTGTCGGTCGTCTACCGTAAAACTAATACTCTTACTGCATTCAATATGCCTATTATTTTCCTGCCACCATTTTGCCTGCCAAACATTCCTCCTTCCATCAAAGTCTTCAACATAGGAGTGTACAGCAGATGAATAAGGCAAAGCCTTACCTATCTACGAGTTTCTACGACTATCCGCTGAATAGTCTAGGAATATATTCCTGTCA
The DNA here is from genome assembly GCA_037158775.1 of Hetaerina titia. Taxonomy (NCBI): domain Eukaryota; kingdom Metazoa; phylum Arthropoda; class Insecta; order Odonata; family Calopterygidae; genus Hetaerina; species Hetaerina titia. The sequence goes on along the minus strand of CM073778.1, from coordinate 72,624,779 downwards.
CACAGAACATAGTGAGACAAGTTTTTAAAGAACAAATGATTTTTGATGTACCAACTTCCTAGATAACCTAAGCAATTTCATTTCAATTCAGCTGTATACTCAAGCTTATGGATTCATCGAACTAATCATTTTTACCAACTACACCTCCAAAAGCTGTGAATGAGACAGAAAAATAATTGTTGAGGTAGCCACCATATATAGACGGTCACAGCCATATATATAACCCATTTTTTGCCTTAAATACAGGTATATCAGCATATGTTTGCAAACAAACATTTGAAATTGAGACAAAGAGAATGACTACATTCACCCCAACTCAACTTTGATAAACGTACCGTAATTTCATCTAGAAAAGTGAGAAAATATCTTACTATAAACATTAATTTGTGCAACTCTGAACAAATAGTAATGATAATCCAATCCAAGGCAATGCTTGCACACGACAAGCCGTATATTCACAGCTTTTACCATGCCTGACTTACATCATATGGTGTTGAAGGCATAATAATTTATTAATGGTGGATTTAAAATTGTTAATGAATTGTATTGTGGAAATAAAATTGCTTTAATGCTAATGGATGACTGGGTGAGGGCATGAGAAAAACAAATTTGCACTCTTCCACAGATTTTGGAAAAGTGAAAAGTTGTATTTCTCATGATGACGATCTTCCACTAAACCTCGCCCGAATATGCTGAATATTAAGTGATTAGTATTCGGAAAAGTTTTTTGTGACGAGGGTTTGAATTGTTCCCAGTGAGAGTCAATTAACGAGTGGTTCGTTGTTAACACCTCACAAGGGGAAGACGAAACCCTCTACCACTTTTCCGAAGGTGGATTCTAATCAGCGCCAGCTTGAGAGTTAACGTGGATGCATGAATTACGCATGGGAGGGCACGTCGCCATGTCATCCACACGTTGTAGGCGACAATTGGGTGAAATGACAGGGTACGTAAACGAATGAACAAGAAAGGTGGATCGAAGATAAGAAAAACCATAAATTTTCCGTGCTACAATTACGAGATATCTGTGAGCACAAAGAAGAAGGATCGCGAATACATAAAACACATTTTCACGCTACAATTATGATATATCCGCACATGGAAAGAGGGTGGATCGTCGACAAGTAAACCATACATATTTGTGGTACAAATGCGAGATTTCCGCACGAATAATGAGTGTGGATCGCGGATATGTAAATCGTAAAAGATTTTGCACTGCAATGGCGGGATAACCGCACGCAGAGGAAATAAGAGTGAATCGCCGATAAGTAACCTATGCATTTTTTATGCTGCAATTACGGGATATCTGTGAGCACAAAGAGGGAGGATCGCGGATAAATAAACCATAAATTTGATGCGTACGTGAAGATCACTCCAACATCCCAACAATGGATAAAGGGAATGGGACCGCGCGTGCTCTATTAAGGAAATCTAATGATTAATACGACGAATGACGCCGAATTTTAATCCCCACCCTCTCGGCATCCTAGAGAGAGCCCCCGAGAAATTGGGGATGTGAAGCTTACGGAGCCAAACTTCCTGTCATCAAGGGAAGCCTTAATCCGACGTCTCGAGCAGACCCGAGTCGTCTTTTGTCCCCCTTACCCGATCCCAATGGCGGCGGCTGGATGGGTGGATTGGTTCGCCCATTTCGCAGCCCACACCCCACCCCACCCCTCCCACTCCCTTGAATGGGGGCGTTGAGTTGTGGCGGGAGGGAGGAGGAGAAGACCAGCTCGTCACGGAAAGAGCGAACAATGTGCGCAGACTGAAAACTGCTGATAAGGTGGACGAAAACGGAAGCGAGAGTGAAAACTTTCTATCAGGAGGGCAATTTCAAAGGTCAAAAGGTCGACCGAAAGCTCTTGTTTCCTGGTTGGGTCAACGTACGTATTCTTACTAGCGAAAAATGTTAACGAACACGAATGCACGGATCAGTGATTAATTTACACTCAATGCACGAAAATATATAAGTGTTACGCAGAAAAAGTTAAATACAGCTACACCAGAGTTTGCAGCCATTTTAATGCATGGTAGTCCTACCGTTTTTGGTTTCCGAAACCAATCTTAAACGGTAGAACTACCATAGAAAAATACCGTACGCTTTTTGGATGGAATAAAATCGTGAAGAAATGAAAAAAATGAAAGCAGGAAGAAGGTACGACGAAAAGCAGCATGACTGGAAGAAGTCTCATGTGATGAAGTAAAATGTGACAGCAGCTGGGGACCTTCGAAATATTACCATTAATGGGTAAAATTGATTTATACGACTAAGAACGAAAACAAAATTAGAATACTAATAATAATGACACAGGTGACTGTGACGTACAGAAGGGAGGACGTTAGGCAATCAAAGGGTGGGGGAGGAAAAGAAAATAGGAATGTGGGACGGAATGAAGGGAGGAAGTAAGTATGCGGAATTGAAGAAATGTTTCTTTTAAGTGTCTACGGTGTCAGGTTTAGTCTTGTTAGGTTAGAATAAGAAATGTTGAATTACCAAGTCTTGTTCCCATCCAGAACATACCTTAAATGTTAGAATACAAAATAATAATCACAATTACGTATTTCACAATTATTTTCTATTGAAAATAGTAAGTGGAAATTATTAGAGGAACACATATATTATACAACTAGGTAGTACGGACGAATGGCAGGGTACAGATGATGCATTTTCATTTATGGACACTGAAATACATTAGCAAGCAGGGTATCAACTTTTGTTTCCATATTTTTTCTCAGAATAATTTCCTGTTCTCATGCATATATTTCAAGCAATGGTGACATAAATGAATAAGCACAGTTGATACATTTCGAAATTAATTACAGAGGAATCATACATTAACAATTACATATTTTCAACACGACGGATGGCACTGTTGAGTGCTCATACATTAAGAGGGATAATAAAATAAAATGAAAACTTCTATAGGCGTGATGAGTTAGCAACACTCATCCCGCAATGAAAAGAAAACCTTACAACTTCAACTTACCCCTAACTCACATACAACCTTTGGTTGCAAATATTTTTTCCTTCAGCTGAGGAGGGCTAGATTGTCGCCGAAATACGCGCATCGGACGCACACTCTCCTCTTTCCCTGTTTTTTTGCTAACTTTGACACCAATCGAGAGGAATATAGAATACAATCAGGACGTTTTTGCCTGTTTTGTAGATTTCGAAAAAGCGTTTGATAGAGTGAATTGGGAAAAATTAATGCGTGTATTGCAGAAAATAGGAATGGATTGGAGGGACAGGAGACTGATCCGCAACCTGTACATGTCTCAGACTGCTCAGGTGCGAGTGGGGAACGGAGAGTCCGGATGGGCAGTGTTAGGAAGAGGTGTAAGGCAGGGTTGCCCATTGTCACCGGTACTGTTCAACGTATATGTAGAGGAAATGATTAAAGAGGCATGGGAAGAACTGGAGTTAGGAATGAAAGTCGGAGGGGAATTGATAAAATCGGTTAGGTACGCTGATGACCAAGCATTAGTTGCTCAGTCAGCCAAGGGGTTGCAAGCACTGCTGAGTGAATTGGTAACTCAGTGTGACAGTCACAAGGAGGAGGGAGTTGATGATGGGGACGTTGAGTAGGGAGGTTAAGAAAAGACTCGTAAAAACTCTGATATGTACGGCGCGGAAACGTGGTCACTGAAGCAGGAGGATGGCCATAGATTGGAGGCTATTGAAATGTGGGTGTGGAGAAGAATGGAGAAGGTGAAATGGACCGAAAGGAAAACAAATGAGGAAGTACTAGCAAAAGACTATAGGAACAGTTCAATAGGCTCTTTGTCTAACATTCTCCCCTATAGAGGGGAGAATGTTGGGCAAACGAGGAAAGGGTAGGAACAGGATAGGGATGTTGGATGGGATGAAGGGAGGAAGGAAGTACACAGAGATGAAGAGGGGATCTGATGTAGTTTAGGTTGCTGGATTTGGTTTTGTTTGGAGTTACAAACTATGTATTTGATAGTTGTGTCCATCCAAAAACCTACCTTAACCGGTAGATTACTCAATAGTATTCAGAGTTTCTTGAAGGTTCTATCGCATTTCTGCAGCTATAAGCTTAGCTTAGCAAGAAACTTAGAAATTCAAAAACGTCGGGTATTTTGTCCGCCCACTAAAAACCTATCTTAAACATGGGAACATTGGTTGATAACAACGAGTGCATTCCACACGCCGCCAGGGGGGAGGTGAACTCGACTCTCATCTATCCTACACCAACAATCTTGGGGGTAAATTACGACCTTTACAACCAGTGTACGAGAAGTGGTGGTTAATAACGGAAAAGGTGGTCATTAGTACATCTGGAACTCATTCCTTCCTTTCCGCCTTCTGTCCCACTTAATGAAAATCGGATAACCCTTAAGATCACAGAACGTTTTTTTCATTAAACTGCGTATTACGCCAACATTAAGCTCTACATCAGTTCCATATAACCGCATAACTCATAACAATGCCTCCCCTTTCATTTTGCCACTCCATTGTCTCGATGAACCCACCGATGCCATTCTTCCTCAACTCGCCTATTTTTTACCTCCCCAATCTGAGGCTTAAAACAGATTTTAAATTCAAATCGTAACAACATTCTTTCTTTGACTTTCATCAATGACTTTAGGGGAACAATTACCTCTTATCAAGCTCGCGGAGTACAATAACGGCTTAATCCGTACGCACTCATTACCCAACGTTCTCGGTCCCAGATAAATCGATCTCGCCAAGGGATATCGCTTCCCCCACCCCAACCCTCTACTTAATTCATTTGTACGTACTAATTTGACAACCTTAGCTCACTATCTCAACTCCTTACAAATAATTACGAGTACCCTAATCTTCATCTCTTTCCGTTTGACCAATTAACTTTGTTCATCTTGCTAACGTTTCCGCCCCTCTTATATAATGTTTTATTTCTCGTTTGTCGCCATAAAATGGTCGCAGAGTACGGGGACAGTTTTCCAAATTACAAAAAAAAAATAATTAAAAGAAGACCACAATGACGTTTCTTGAGCACCATCGGATATAACGAGAGAAGGAAGGTGTACTTCTGTTCAAAGCGGGATGATTACGTCACACACAACAATGCATCGCTAAATTAAACGGTTTTACACCAATAATGAATTGGATCGAAGAGAATCAGACAACATCGACTCGGAATCGATGCGAACTGAATGGAAAACCGAATCGAAAATGTAGATATAAAAAAATATCATGAATCGTATTAAAATTGGCTTTATTCGAATTAAAATCGCATCTCTGCATCACATTCAAAGAACTGCGTTGCAAGCCACGTCTAGCGAGAGATCCGTAATCGACATTTTTCTCGAATTTTCTGTTGATTTTTCACCGTCAGTTCATCTGTCACAAGGCTAGGCTGACCACTACGGTCCTCGCCCTGAACATTGGTGCGGCCATTTTTAAACTGAATGCACCACTGCCTTACTCCGCCGTCACTCATTATTCTGTCTACTGACACTTCACGAAGTTGCCTATGAATTTCAATTGGCTTGAGTTCGTTCTTTACCAGTAACAACCTAATCACAGATTCAAGAAGTTTTCTCGGGTTTCCCACCGGGTCAGGTTGATGAAGTGCACCGACGTTTCGAAGGCTGACTCTGCCATCGTCTTCAGGGTGAAGTCACTTCAATCTGAAGACGGCAGAGTCAGCCTTCGAAACGTCGGTGCACTTCATCAACCTGACCCGGTGGGAAACCCGAGAAAACTTCTTGAATACCATACGCCGGGAAAACCTGAGAACCTAATCACAGATTTTGCGGGATTTTCTGCTGCAGCGTGCATTTTAATAGTTCGCAGTGAGCAAAGTAGAATAACCAAAGTCTGCACCCTACCACAGTAGGGTGAGTGTATAGACGTTTAGGCACCAAGCTTGTGGCTCTAGCTCTTACCCACCGCCACGCTAGGTAAGTAAGTTATTTTCCGCTCAGTCTTCGTATTATCAACAAGATTACGTGCAGAATAAAGCAGGCGCATCAAACAGGGAAGCGGAGAAAATCTCCGCAAAGTGGAAACATGCGGAATATATATTTGAGCTAAGAAAATATAATTTTTTTTATCCATCTCAATCTATACAAATCAGATTAAATGGAGATGCAAGCGAACATATAAAACAGAGAAGGGGGAAAAGAGCTCGGTTAAGGAGAAATTCCAAACGCCCAAAGCATAAATGAGCTGTGAAAGAAAATGAGAGAAGTAAAATCTCTCAAAGGTGAGCTCACGCTCAGCATCATTTATCCCGGTCCAATTTGAAAAATAATCATGGAATTTCACGGCTGGGCACTTCATGTGGTTGGCCCGGAAAATGAAAGATCCCGGTGGCAAATTATCGCACTCTTGCGTAAGGTAGCCTCCCGCTGTCTCTCTCTCATGCCATTACGCTACTTCCTGCCTTTCGAAAAAAACCAGTATTTTTAGGAGTGCGTCATCGCGAATGGAATTAAAAAAGGGGGAAGGTCCGAAGATATGAGTAAGTGGGAGGACCCACGTCGTGGAGAGGGTAAATCTATGTGGTATTTCATTTTATTCAAACAGAAAATATCAGTGCCGCAAACGAGTAATTAATGTTTTTATAAGGTAATCTAACGGTTAAGGAAGGTTTTTGGATGGACACAACTATCACATAATTAACCTGCGACTCCAAACAAAACACAGCCCAGCAACCTAAACTACATCAGGTCCCTCTTCATCTCTGTGTACTTCCTTCCTCCCTTCATCCCATCCAACATCCCTATCCTGTTCCTGCCCTTTCCTCGCTTGCCCAACATTCTCCCCTCTATTACCTTCTTCAACATTCCACTACCGCTCAATACGCCTTTCATCCATTTTTCCTGCCTCCATAGGATTTCTCTCAACAAACCTCTCTCCTCACCCATACCATCCCTAGTACTTACTCATTTGTTTTCCTTTCGGTCCATTTCACCTTCTCCATTCTTCTCCACACCCACATTTCAAAAGCCTCCAATTTACGTCCATCCTCCTGCTTCAGCGACCACGTTTCCGCGCCGTACACAGCTACACTCTACATAAAAGTTTTTACGAGTCTTTTCTTAATATCCTGAGTAATTAATAATAAAATTTACATTTAAATTTCGAATCAAAAGAATTTAAAGAGTTTTTTTTCACCTTGCGAGAAACGAAACGGTCTGATTATATGGATAGGTGGGTGGGTTTGGCCGAGGAGGGTGTTGAAGTAGCTGAGTATACGGTCTATTTATTACGGGCACGTGAGGGTGTAGATAAATCACGCAGAGGTGTTCGACGAGGCAGTGCAAGCGCATCATAATCGAAGCAGAAACGTAGGCTCGTAAGAAAAATCAGTCCTAGAGAACTGGTGAAAAATGCCTATATCACTGCATAAAACGTGAATTTCTGGTAAATGTGGAGCACCTTTAAAGTGAACACTTCGCGGAAGCGTGCACGACATTCAACAGCTCGGAAGGGAAGCACTCATCATCACCGTCACACTCTTAATTATAATTTCCCCGTGCTTTTCTCATTACTCCTCCGTTCTGGGATAAATATGAATTACCCCTCGAAAATTATAACATTATATGAAAATTGGTATTATTACGGAGACTCATACCACGTGGCGCGTGTAAAATACTCAAATCCATCATTAATAAAAAAAACATCAGGGGTTATCAGTAGCTTCAGGCGTGATGTGATTGAAGTCGAACATAATGAATGACAAATGGTACAACTTTTCCACTTGCTTTCAAGTACAAAAGTGCAACCATCTTTTATTCATTAGATCTAAGCTATATTTGATTTGAACACTGAAACCTTATTAAAAACATACATTTTTAAATGTTCTGCGCTGCCGTCATCTTTTTAATTAGACTGATCGGGGAAATAAAAAAAATAATAGGACATTCTCAAACTAAGGGTTTATTACGGAATATCATGGTAGGAAATCCAAGATGGTATTTTTACGTCGTTACAAAATCAGGATATCAGGATCCTTCTCGGACTATTTATCCCGTTACTCAGACTGCAGAGAGCTTAAAAAATTACTCATTTAGGAGAACGTTGCGGTCAAGAGTAACTCTGGAGGCGGGCGAGCAATCTTCACGACAAATGAGACTTCCCAATGCTCTTTCTTCATCAGCAGTACCTTAGTAGCTTTGTAACGGTATTCCTTATCTCCAACCAGAATTTGTACGCAGTCAGACGTCATTTCGGCGAGGCTCACGTTCCGACAGGTGCTCTCCAGAGGCTCTCATAATATCAAATCCCACCCCCCGCCCACCCTCCTCCCCAATTTGCAATCCACAATTCCGCAGCGGATCAACTTCCTATCCTTAATTAATTGGCCGCATAATGTCTCATTATTTGTATCCCTGATGCCATTTATGTTTTATTATTTCAGTCGAAGTCGTTTCTTGACCGCAGCTCGGAAACCTCAATCTTCGAGGAAAATATTGAAAAAAAAATACCCCAAAACAACCACCAATCTTACGTATAATCCTTACAGCGCCGTACAGCGAAAACAAGGCGTCCCTTGCAAGGCAATCGACTATTTTATTATATTTATTTATTTAACGTCTTTTACTTTGGGTATAGTAAAATAAAGATAGAAAATATATATAATATAAAAATAAAAGATACTAAAAATATATAATATATATTTTTAAGGTAATCTACCGGTTAAGATAGGTTATTGGATGGACACAACTGTCAAATTAATATTTTGTAACTCCAAACAAAACCCAATCCAGCAACCTACTCTACGTCAGGTCCCTCTTCATCTCTGTGCACTTCTTTCCTACCTTCATCCCGTCCAGCATCCCTATCCTGTTCCTCCCCTTTCCTCGTTTGCCTAACATTCTCCCCTCTATTACTTTCTTCAACATTCCACTATCGCTCAATACACCTTTCATCCATTTTTCCTGCCTCCATAGGATTTCTCTCAACAAACCCCTCTCCTCACCCACCATCTCCAGTACTTCCTCATTTGTTTTCCTTTCGGTCCATTTCACCTTCTCCATTCTCCTCCACACCCACAAACACTTCCGAGATATGTAAACTGTTCTACCTGTTCTATTTTTTCCTTTCCTATTTTAATGTTTAGTTTAGCCTTTTTCTTTCTGGAAAATCGCATAGCCTTTGTTTTATTAATATTGATTCTCATCCCATATCTATCGCAATGAGCCTCCAATTCACTCAGCAATGCTCGCCACTCCTTGGCTGACTGATAAACTAAAGCTGGACCATGAGCAAACCTAACCGATTTTACGAATTCTCCTCCGACTTTCATTCCTACCTCCAGTTCTTCCCATGTTTCTTTAATCATTTCCTTCACGTTGAACAGCATCGGTGACAATGGGCAACCCTGCCTTACCCCTCTTCCTAACACTGTGTATCTCGGAAGTGTTTTGGACCAACACGGTCAAAGTAGAAGGGACGTAAGGAGAAGAATTGCGCTAGGCAAGGAGGCTTTCACAAAGAGAAGGGAGTTGATGACGGGGAGGTGTAGTTAGGATGTTAAGAAAAGACTCGTCAAAACGTTTACATGGGGCGTAGCTATGTACGGCGCGGAAACGTGGTCACTGAAGCAGGAGGATGGACATAGCTTAGAGGCTTTTGAAATATGGGTGTGGAGAAGAATGGAGAAGGTGAAATGGACCGAAAGGAAAACAAATGAGGAAGTACTGGAGATGGTGGGTGAGGAGAGGGGTTTGTTGGGAGAAATCCTATAGAGGCAGGAAAAATGGATGAAAGGCGTATTGAGCGGCAGTGGGATGTTGAAGAAGGTAATACAGGGGAGAATGTTGGGCAAGCGAGGAAAGGGCAGGAACAGGATAGGGATGTTGTTGGGCGGGATATTTATACATATCCTGTTGCTATCGGGCCAGTTCCTTTCCCTGTGCCGGTTATGGTTTCCCAGGAAGGTCTGGTAGAGCTTGGGTGGAGCTGCAGGTGCCCAGAGTGCCTTGCCCGGGAATCGAACCCGGGACCCTCCGGTCAGTAGTCCAAAGCTCTACCCACTGGACCACCGCGACCCACTATATATATATATATATATATATATATATATATATATATTTTTTTTTTGCGGAAATTTCAGTGATTATACGTAGTGGTGTAGCTGATACGAGATACTGTCGATATTTCCCGATTAACCCGATAATTGTTGCCGTTTCTTTTATATGGATTATACACACCGAATTTACCCCAGAGCTCACATAGCCTCTTTGGGTAAAAGCGTGACGTAAGGACGACAATGTGCAACGGAGACAGTGATAATAAAGGTTTGGCGCCGCTGTAACTAACTTTAACACTCTTTCCCCGTGAAAGCTTGGTTGAGCGAAGCGTCGGTGAGATTTTAATTTGAAAAGATAAAACGAGAGCGGCGAGGGAGCCAGAGAACTAATTCGACGTTCAAGCTGACCACGAGCCAGACGGCCGGACCCTCCGACAACCACGCCCCCACTCTTGCCTTTCGCTGAACCTCTCCGGGATCTTTCTACCGCAGAGAGGCAATCTCACTCAACGAGAGAGTCGGCGCCCACCACCGTCGAGCTTCGACCACAGACTCTTACCTTAGTGCGAACGAATCCTTGAATTATTCACTACGACGACGTCTTGGTAAATTTATGGGGGGGGCTGAGCATCTTCCTTGAACACACCTGGGGACGGAGCACAATATTAAAAAGGAACGTTTTATTTATCGCCCCGACTGTTTAAGAAAATCCCTGGTATCGTGCTTGTCCTAATAGTACCACTTGGACTTGGAGAAGTCGAGTCCCAAAACACATCTATACGCCCTCGAAGGGTCATTCGGAGCGTTCATCTAGCGATGGGTGCCCAAAGACCATAAAGCGTCCTAGCGAGAAAGGGGGCAACTCCGGTACGTAAGGGTGTGAGCGATGCCAACTGTTACGCACTTCTCGTTACGCTCGGGAGCCATCTTGAAATGGACAATCATGGGAACATGTCGGGGATATCATATGCACAGGTATGAAACTGTAGAAATTTAAGTGCTACTCGCAAAGAAAAAGGGCTATTCTGTGAAAACAAACGCCTAATACCACAAGAGATAAAACTAAATATTTAAAGGACTTATCACACTGACAAAAAACTTGGTTCTAAAATATATAACCCTAGATGGCATAATGCATAATTTAATTAGTGTGACATAATTAACAAGAATTTGTTTTCATTAATTGAATTGAATAAACTATAACAAACCAGGCAGTACAAATTTAAACATTGACTGCAAAAAGATAGCTCATAAAATAAATTCAGCAAAATCTTAAAAATACGTCGTTCTTTTCATCATAAGTACAAAATGTTGTCAAAAACAGGCTCTTGTGTAGACTTAAGTGCCCTCATGAATTCCCCTTCAAAGCGCTCACCTTTATTATTTCGCCTCTCCTCCCTTCTGAAATTCACTCCCTCACACTGTCCATTCTTTTTATTTATCATGCAACAATTTCACCACCCAAGCTTCTTCATCCCACCTTTCAACAAATTAAATTTTTCCCCGATCCATGCTCGGTTCTCGTTGTTATTGTTATGATTGTTATTGTTATGATTGTTACCGTCTTTTTGTCTTCTTTCATGTTTGTTATATTTTTCACTGTAAATTGGCGCTACTGCTGTATGTGAATAATGTTTTAAAATAAAATAGAGGGCAGAAAAGTGCACACCTTGATCTCTATTTGCACACTTTTACTCTTTCGAAGGAGCGCGGCTTAAAACCAGAGTTCTAACTCCTGGGAGAGGACTTTCATACTATCTTCGTTCCCAAGATTAACAGGGATCGGGAAGGTGCGGAGGCTAACGTACAGGCTTCCCACCGTGAAGGTCCGGGTTCAAATCCTGGAGGCAACGAATAATTTTCAGCGGTATCTATCTACTTGAGGTGCTTTGTGGAGAACACTTTGATTGAGTACAATGTCCATTGGATGGGACATTAAACTGCGGACCCCTTGGTACCTTTCGACAGGAGTAGGCCAATGCCGACGCCGGGTTTCTCTCCACCCTTCCTCCTTTCCCACCCATCCCTAATAGCGAAAATTACCTTAGTTGCCGGTCGCCTCCCCGACCTAACTAACTAACCAAGATTATCTATATTCGATATGAACGAGATATTCGATAGAATAATTATCGAAATGCGCTAAAATCTTGCTTTTTCAGCGCCGACATTTCACGGACCGTATATACACATGATTTGTGGTAGTATAGTGGTAAAACACTTGGCCATGACTGGAAGTCCCGGGTTCGATTCCGGGTGACAATTCTGGGGACCCACAATTTCACCCAAGTGGCGTGCTTTTCAAGCAACAAATATTCCTTCTTGGCAAACCAGAGTTGCACAGGGAATAAGGAACTGGATCCTTCCTATTACACTGTGAATGCATGAATTTCACAAGCTGTAAAAGGCTTGCGATGTAAACGTGACACTAACGTACAAAGGTAAACCCAAAAGTATGGTCTTTAATTTTTTTAAAGCAAATTAAAAGTTTATTATTAATGATTAATGAATACATTGTTTAAACTTAAAACTTTCATCCCTATTTCGACATAATATTTATTTCGGTCACCGAAATATTAATTATTGAAAATTATTTAATTTATTATTGAATAACAAACGTACTTTATATTTCTAACAACATTTGACACCTACATTTTGGGAAGAACTTCACACCTACAACTGAAAACTGAAACTTCGGTTGCTTCTCAAATTAAACTCCCTGAGACTCGTACGTTTTTCATGACGCCGAAAACATGGCCGCCGAGTTTTGTCGAATGTGTTCCTATTGCCGTGTAATGGTTATTTGCTGATGGTTCGAGGTTTCTTGGGTTTGTTGTCACTTCTTTTAACTGACCAACACACAAAAGTGTGTCCGCGTACTTAAAAAAACTCGACCACGTCTTATTATCTGCTTTCAGTCCCGAGGAACAAATTGGGTTACCTTAAAACTTGTAAGTTACCTTGTAAATAATCACGTGAAACTCTTCTCGCCAGATTATTTACGAGGTCTCTTGAGCCCATACCAAGTGAGTGAGTGTTTAAGACATGGAACTCAAAGAGTGACAATTCATTACATAAACATTTGATACGGCCAGCACATACGTGACTTTCCCCATGCGGTTTACATTTTCACAACCAGAAGGGAGAATTCAACAACTGACGGCAACTTATCGCATCACTTAGGCCGATATAGAAAGTTTTCCTTCGTGCATCTGCGTACCGAAATGCATAAACAGCCTCAAATCACCTCTGCTTACAGGTTCAAAATTAAATATGTAGTTATTTTTTTGGCATATAAGTTCCTCCGTCGTGGCATGCATTCGTCATTCGCCGTATCAAGGAGAGTCGGGATCAACATTTCGGTTACCACGGCGATCACGTTTGAAAAAGTGTCGAAAAAAACCACTTAAATTCACGTGCGAATAATGTTTTTTTTCATTACATTTATGAGACAGTAAATGGTGAGCTTAACAGTTTGAGGCTTAACTTTGTGGAATTCCTTCATGATGAGGGTAAAAAATAAGGAAACCTTTGCACTTCCATACAATTATATAGTCATAGAGTTATACAGGGTTCGTCCGGAAAATAAGTGTACTGATTTTTTCCCGCCGCTCCAGGCGCGCCCAGCACCGCTCTGACGGGCTGCGATTGGAGGGGGGTATGCTGGCAAGCGACGCTGAAAAGGCAGTCGGCTCTGAGCTGTGGTGTAGTGAGGAGCTCTGTTAACGCGAACCTCCACGCTCGACCCACGTCACGGAACGCGATGCCGAAGTTTTTGGAGCAGCGTTATCCATCAAATTTGCGGTAAAGCTTGGGAAATCGTCTACCAAAACTGTCGGTATGATTAACCAGGCTTACGGGGAGTCAGCCATGTCCAGAAACATGATCTTTCGGTGGCACAAGATGTTCGTGGAGGGCAGAGAAGAGGTCGACGACGATCCACGGCCTGGACGCCCATCAACGACACTCACCGACGAAAATGTGCGAAAAGTTCGCGATGCACTGAACTCTGGTCGTCGTCTTAGTGTTCGGATGATAGCAGAGCAGTGTAATGTGCCAAAAACAATAGTGCACGAGATTATTACGGACCAATTACAGATGCGAAAAATTTGTGCAAAGTTGGTACCGAAAGTGCTCAGTCATGATCAAAGACTCAATCGTTTGGAAATCGTGACACAACTTGCGGATCACTGCAAAAATGATCCACACACCACCGGACTTCTTTCTGTTCCCGAAGATAAAGAGGAGTTTGAAAGGAACGCGATACGGGACTTTGGACGCCGTAAAAGAGGCCATGACGACGTGTCTTCGAGAGGTTCCCGATGATGCCTTCGCGGGAGCGTTCCAGGAATGGGAACGCCGCTGGAACAAGTGTATCGACTCACAAGGGTCCTATTTTGAGGAATATTAGCTTAAGATATGTAAAAGTGTCATCATTTTTTTTCCTGAGCTCAGTACACTTATCTTCCGGACGAACCCTGTATAGTCATATAGTTATGGCCAGGTATATAGCCATAGTTATTTAGTCAGATGCCTCTCCCTTACTTCCCCTACCTGGCGCCTGACTATATAAGTCGGAAAATTCTGTTGAATTGTACCTGATGACGATGCGCAGCATCAAAACCATGGTCGTATTGTGTTAAAAGTGTGTGGAAGTGCAAAGTTTTTCTTATTTTTTTACCCTCATCAGTAAATGGCGAGCAGAACGCGAAATTTTGAATATTTATCCTTTTATCAGTTCCAGTGCTACGCTAATAAATAAACTATAACATATGTGAAGGAAAAAATAAATAAAATTATGTTGCGCGAAAATTCGCATAGGGTTTGATAAAAAATAGTTCTCATGACCCTCGATCTTTTTATGCCTTTTTTGCTGGATGGCGCCAGTGTACCACGTTGGGTCCTGAAACGCTCACTTCCAATTGGTCAACTTTGGCTAATACCAAATCAATTCATTAGCTCTCAATAAAAATATTGGGTAAAAAATGTTGCGCGACTAAGATTAACAGTATTTTTTTTAGCTATCGACCCGAGGAAAATTTAAATACATACACACGAAAAAAAATCATTTTAAAACGGCCAAAACGCGGTCAGCGGACCTCTAAACGTGTAACTTGCTTTTGAAATCCCGAAGTCGATTTCTCCATCGAATGAATCGAGTTGCTTCGTTTGAGTAAATTGAGCACAATAATTCGAATGAAAGACAATGATTACATACGTACACTGTTGCTGGGTAGTTTGATACTTGTAATACGATCGTATTCCTTTTGGCGCAACGTTGATGGAAATACATATGTACCCCTATAACTTCAAGTATTCGATCGATTGAAGTGAAATTCAAAGTGACATTTACAACGAATGTCAATTTTTTCGGAGTTACCTCGACTGGTGTTCATTTACATCCATTTCAATGAAAAGAGAACCCGTTTCGCGCTATTCTGTAAGACCGTGCCATTGAAATACCGATACGCAAGACTGTCCTCCACTAACGGACTTTTCGGTTCACTTACCATCTGGATTACAAAAAAAAAACTCTCAGCTTTCAATTCATGAAAAAATGCCATTTTGATGCCACTAATACTGGAGGAAATGTCATTACGCGCAATTAAAATCTGGTACAATTTCTTGTCTATTAATATCACGAATACTAGACTGCCTGAAAAATGCATTTTGCGAGTGGAAAAAAAAATTAACGAAATGGATACTTTTTCCTATCGACTGGAATATTACAACATTTTTATTTACGCTTGTTTTTTTCATTACTTCGATGCAGGGTAAATGAACACAATACCCAATTAGTTATCTTCGTAATACTCAGGAAATTTTAGCACGTGGAACTTAACAGACGAAAACGTTTCAATATTCAATAAGTTTAAGGATTAATAAGTTGGGAGTGAAAATAACACGAACGGCCAAATGATCAGAATCCATAGAACACTAATATATTGAAATTTTGTAATTACATAAAACAGAGTGAGAGCAGGCATTTCATTCCATTGCTCCAGGAAAATTTCAACTGTTTTCTGTCAGACGGAAACGTCGCGTAAAATACGTCCATCGATTACGTTACGTAGGGTTAAAACACCAATTTGAAAATTATTTATTTACATGCTGTCTTGTAGCTTACAACTGAGGAGGAAGTACTAGGAGAGGGAAGAAGAGAGGATTATTATAATATTTTACCTTCTTTCTTAATTCCAACCAACATGACAACCCTTTTCCTAGCTTTCTAGGCAATGGCCTTTCTATATATCACAGTCTTCCTCAGCATCCCACTGCATCTAAATATCATCATCTGCATCCACTTGTCCACCGTTCTTTGAATTTCTCCTTACAGCCGTCTGGTTTCTGGCATGAATAAATTAAATTCAGCACGAAAGGCACTGACGCATTTGCGTGTTTACTCAGAAAGGATTACCTATTACTACGCGGGAAACTTGTAGTGTTAGCGTTGATATCTGGTGGTGATTCCGAGAACCCTGAAATCCATCCTCGTAGTATTCACGATGAACTGTGAGCTTGGATGAAGCTCAGGGTGCCCAGAGGCATCATCTGGAATCGTATCCACGACCTTCCGTTAGTATACCAGCGCTGTAACCACTGCACTACCACTTTTCATAAGAATATCCTCAAATTATTCTAGTACGTATTATTTTATTCATGCAGCAATTCACAATTCTAAAAGATGTCGGGATATTGGGGAGAGTAGTGCATGGCGAACAAAATGTTTAATCTAGTACTTCAAATGTATTTGTGTAGGCGTACTCCCATTTCCGAAGCTTCATCACGTGACGTCGGCGTGCGTGGCAGACTTTCGCTTTCAATCAAAACAATCCTGAAGCGTGTCCGCGGACACAATGTGGCGCACGGACGCGACATAAAACCTGCGTCCACCAGACCATCCGTGCATCCAGCGACGAAGCGCTTCGAGACGGGATATCAGCAACGGAACCGGCAGACGTTTGGAAGCGTAAAAAGCAAGTCCGCACCGCAAGATCGAACAACTCCTCGGTGTAGATGACGGTTGGGAAACACGGCCAACGCGGGCGGGATGGGGTGGGGGGGCAGGGAGGGAGGACTCTCTCTCACTTCCACCCACTACGACGACTCTCTTCCCACCTTCCTAACCGACTTTTCATAAAAATACAAACATGCGCGAGTCTTTCTACTTTTTTTTAACGGATTCCTTTACGAGATGTTTAAAGGTACGTGTAAATTGATGGGCTCACTCAAGAACTTGATCATATAAACTAATAAACGTTCACTTCGAACAAAAGACACGAAATCCTGTTAGTGGAATCACCGAATATAAAAAAAACTACTACTGTTAGGATTAAGTTTATTTTCGTGTCTCCCTCTCTCTCACCTAGATTAGGTGGTTGCACCACCCCGAAAAATGCACCCCGAAAATTCGCGAACCAGTGAGTCCCTCTTTTATATGTTTTAGTTTCTGTGTTTGTGTTGACTATTTAGTGAATTTACATTATTGTGCACGTTCGTGGGTTTTCCAAGAAAGTGACTATATACATACATACATGCATATATATATATATATATATATATAAAAGGTAGGTAACCTACCGGTTAAGGTAGGTTTTTGGATGGACAAAACTATCAAATAAACATTTTGTAACTCCAAAAAAAACCCAATCCAGCAACCAACTCTACATCAGGTCTCTCTTCATCTCTGTGTACTTCTTTCCTCCCTTCATCCCGTCCAACATCCCTATCCTGTTCCTGCCCTTTCCTCGCTTGCCCAACATTATCCCCTCCAGTACAGTCTTCAGCATCCCACTACCGCTCAATACGCCTTTTATCCATTTTTCCTGCCTCCATAGGATTTCCCTCAACAAACCTCTCTCCTCGCCCACCATCTCCAGTACTTCCTCATTTGTTTTCCTTTCGGTCCATTTCACCTTCTCCATTCTTCTCCACACCCACATTTCAAAAGTCTCCAATCTATGTCCATCCTCCTGCTTCAGTGACCACGTTTCCGCGCCGTACACTCCATATCAGAGTTTTTACGAGTCTTGTCTTAACATGCCTACTCAACGTCCCCGTCATCAACTCCCTCCTCCTTGAGAAAGCCTCCTTGCCTAACGCAATTCTTCTCCTTACGTCCCTACTACTTTGAACGTATTGGTCCAAAACACTTCCGAGGTATGTAAACCTGGAAAATTACCAAAATACTATACCTCAATTTTTAAATAATAAATAGTTTATCTTATGTCGTTCTGTCTGTTCACATTCCGAACTTGGAATCACATACCGATGACTAAGGCATTATTTCCGTTACGGCAATGAAACATGCGAAATGAGAAGACTTTCTAGGGCACATTTAAGTAGATTCAAATTTTTCATGTCCCATGTAACCCCATATCACTTAGTCCACATGCATGAAACGCTCCTCGTATTATTCCTTAAGAGTGTGAATCATATGCTAACGGTCTGAAATTGACTCGTTAGATCGTCAAACCCGCTCCTCTCGAAGTTATTTATGAAACGTGTGCTCGCACAAACCGCATATACTCTACGCGCCTCGAGGAACGGACCGGTCCATCGACTTGCGGTGGTGACATATGGCTACGCGAGCGAGGGTGTGGGAGGATGGAAATCCGATCTCGGTTGATTGAAAGCTCGCAGAGGAATGGGGGACGAGATGGCGCCGGGTGTGTAGGACGGGAGGTGCCAGGGGGCTCGGCTGAAATGAGTACGAACACAATGCCACGACGCACGCACACGGAAGAGTGGAGATGAATAAGTAATGAAATAATTCGTAACTAGATTTAACACCTGAACTTGATTATTAACATTTGAAATAGGACTATTTTCCAACTCACTGTTACCTGTTCGGCCAATTATTTCCATTTATGCACTACAACGACATTATAATTAAAGCGAACTATTATTGTAATGGGTAGGGGAGTAGAGTAGGCGGTAGGGTGTCTATGGAACCGAAGGTTGCTGGTTCGATTTCCGTGACGGGCGACAATTTTTCCAACTTAAAAAAAAAATTGTCAATGGTTTTTCGAAACGAGACAACCACACATTTACAGAAAAAAAACACAATAACGGTATTTCGGAACGAGACAATGAGAAAAATATAGACTCCTACTAAAAAAACTACCCTGAACCCATGGTGAAAGGCAGCAGTTCCACCATTAAGCACTGGTGGCGCAGACCGAGTGGGTCGGCCAGGTATCAGCTGCGGGCGAGAGAGAAGTTCATGATATCGGGCGCAGTACTGCGATGAGGAAGGCAACGGGACACCACATTATTCTCCCTAGATAAATGCAGCCTTGTATTCAAATATAGTAGAATGGAAAGATATTGGCTGCAGTAAACCTGGCTGCAGATTGGCTGCGGATTGAATTACTGATGAATTGGTATTAGTAGCCTACACCTTAAGCTACCTTTTCCACCGACAGGCAGACATTTTTAAGCTTCGCCTAACAAGACGCGACCTGACACCCCACACACTACAATAGACCCTTCTTCAATTTCGAATACTTGCTTTTTCCCTTCATTCCGTCCAACATCCCTGGTCAAGAACATTTCCAAGAAAGGTGAGTAAATTACTCTTAATTTTTTGCCCCCAATGTAAAGTTTAACTCAGCTTTCCTCCTCATCGAAAACCTCAGGAGATTTGTTTCGTTTGCATTGATTAACATGGACATCCCGGACGTATCACACTGATTTTCCGATGCACTTACCTAATGACTATAAACCCCTTGGCAGACTGGCTAAACAAATGACTTAATCAGTGTACCACACTCCACTGGAAAATATTTCCGGGTGACGTCTGATTGAGCGAAATATTGATGCAAATATTTAAACATTTCCACTAAAAGGCATAAGAAGACAGGGGTGTGGGGCAATCAACGCCAGGAATACAAGAGCTAGGTGAGCTCTGTCCCCACCCATCTAACTGACCTTCGGGATGATAACTGTGTTTGGTTGGTATAAGATCTATGCCTTCATATGAAAGCGAAAATGTCATTATACCGCTTCCGCCAATCATTGCCACGATGCCACGATTTGACTCAGTTCCTTTTGTTGACTTGAAAGTGAGCCATCTTGCAAGTTGGCATCTTGGAAGATGGTATTGCACATTTTAATTGGATGAAGGATTCCGGCATGTTTCTTTTGAATACTCGAAAACGCTCACGTTGGAGAAGAGATAGATCCACTCTTCGTCCATTGAGAAAACGGGGAGACGCATTTTGCCACATTTGGTTAAAATATTATCAGGTATTAATGCTCGCTGCACATTAAGCATTCGAGATGAAATGATTAACCTCATACTTGACTTTCACCACAGCAATCGGCCGGAAAGTTGGCTTTGTCGTATACAAGAGGTGAGGGCGGAGTTGACCTTATACTATGCCAAACGGTCAGTAAAATTTACGCATCAGGGGAATAGGAGGGGGGCGTAGTCACCTTCCGTAAATACTGAACTACAGTATTAAGAATTCCAGAAATCCTTGAACTGGGTGCAGTAATTTACCTCAGCGTAAATATCCATTAGATTCCGTCACATTATCAAAATTACTTGTTCCTTGAATTCCCTAAATTATTACTAAGATTTGTCTGTTAGCTGCAGAATTAAAAATCGCATTCTTCCAAAGTTCGCAGTGCATTACGTTACAATACTGTATTTATATTTTTATAAAGAAATTTATTTTGGATCGTTGATATATATATATATATATATATATATATATATATATATATATATATATATATATATATATATATATATATATATATAGATGATTTCTTCGAAGTAACACGGAAGTGTTGAATAAAAACTTAGACAGGAACACACAGCACGAGAACACATAAAAAGAACACTCACAATAATATCTTGATAATTTCGACGGACTCGAGCTCCGTCTTCTTCGGAAGATAAGAAATGACTCATATATATATATATATATATATATATATATATATACTTTTTTGGAAAACCCACAAACGTGTAATGTAAATTCACTGATAAGTCATAACAAACACAGAAACCAAAACACAAAAGAGGAAAAACTCACTGGTTCTCGAATTTTCGGTGGTCCCACCACCTTTCTCAAGAGGAATTAGGAACAGAACTGTTCCTAATTCCTCTTGAGAAAGGTGGTGGGACCACCGAAAATTCGAGAACCAGTGAGTTTTTCCTCTTTTGTGTTTTGGTTTCTGTGTTTGTTATGACTTATCAGTGAATTTATATATATATATATATATATATATATATATATATATATATATATATATATATATATATATATATATATATATATATATATTTGAAGAAAACAACGGGAGAATGCAGAGTGAGAGCAAACATAAACATAACTGACAGAGTGAATGATGTCACATATCTTGTCAGAATGTTTGGGGAATATGGGAGTAAACGAGTTATGCTCACTGTGTTCTTCGATTTTAATGGCATAGTGATTCATGAATTCCTGCCGCCAGGTCAAACGGTCAATAAGAAGTACTACCTACAAGTTCAACGCCGTTTGCGTGAAGCAATCCGAAAAAACGCCCGGATCTGTGGAAAAAGAATCCATGGCTTTTGCACCACGATAATGCACCAGCTCACACTTCATTGCTTGTTCGTGAAATTTTGGCCAAAAACAATACTGTACCGATGCCCCAGCCTCCATATTCGCCAGATATGGCTCCGTGTGACTTTTTCCTATTTCCAAAAATTAAGAGAACCTTGAAGGGCCGTCATTTTACAGCCGTAGATGACATTAAAAGCGCATCGCTCAAAGAACTAAAGGCTATCTCAAAGATCGAGTTTGAGAAGTGTTTTGGGGATTGGAAGAAGCGCTTGCACTGGTGCATAATCTCCAATGGGGACTACTCTGAAGGTGACAACATCAATGTAAAGGAATAAATCAACATTATTGTCCGAAAAATTAAAATTCTCATTATTTTTTTAAAACACCTTGTAGATGAAGATCCAACATGCCCATATCTTCTTTTTCTCCTAACCTCACTTGCATAACATTATCCCCTCTATATATATGACAGTTTTCTTTAAAATCCCATCGCCAAAAAAATGTTTCGCATTCAAATTTCCTGCCTCCTATTCTCCCGCTTCTTCTCCTTCTTCTTGAATCCGTACTTCTTCGGCCATCGCACGTATTAGGGGCGTGTTCTCATACCACACGCACGCCTCAGGCGGTTCGTGAATCGTGCAACCGGAGGTCGGGGAAAAATCCTACGATAGCGCGGTCAGGCGCCGAGGAGCGGGCGGGTAGCCGCGCCGCAGGTTTGGGGACTCGGCTACACTCAAGCCAGATCGTTCAGTAATTAACGCTTTAACATCCCGGGTCGTCAACCTACGACTCCAAGAGTCGCATGCGGCACTTGAAAAGAGATTCTGAGCGGCTTTCACTGATTTCCCAACGCCGCGTGAGAAGTACAAGCGGACAGACTGAAAGGGAAGGGAGAATTGAACCGATGCCGTCGACAGCGTTTGCGGTTACGACCGCCGAACGAAAATATTTTTCGCCAATGATAGAAATACTTTCCCCTACATCGACGGGCGAAAGGAAAAACTCAATATGTCTTCATCTCTCGAACTAGCAAGGATTCCCGCGAACGGGAGGTTAAGGTCTCTTCTAACTCGCGTGTGCCGGAAGAATTTGACAGAATAACACGCAATCAGAGCCCTGGGAAAACTCAGTTTTGACAGACATTTGGAGTTAGTAATTCGCAACGGACACTGTAATCGATATATTTCCTTCGTATTGATTGTAGTAGAGAACTAACTCGCGTATGGACCGTCGACTGTCAACAGATGACTGCCTGAATGCCATTCGTATTAGACATAGATGTGATGAGAAAGTTAAAGAGAAGTGTTATTTTGCTCTAGTTAGACCTAATTTGGAATATGCCGCAAGTATTTTGGATCCTTGGGAGAAAATCAGGCGAAGAGAATTAGATAAAGTCAAGAGAAAATTCGTCAGATTCGTTAAAAGTTGTTATAATAAGAACACAAGTGTGACAGGTCTCTTGGGGGATTTAGGCTGGGAGCCAATTTGAAATACGAAGAGAACAAGCGAGACTTGGACTTTTAGAAAGATTCAGAACCAGCGAGTTTAACGATGACACTAAAGGGATTATAATGGCCCCACACTACTTAGGTATATTAGACCACAAAGATAAAATAAGGGAGATAGATTCCAATACAGATAGATTCCAACACTCATTCTTTCCCAGGACAATCAGAAATCATAATAGTAAGAAACCGAAGTCCCTCTGTAGTACAAACATTTAATTTACAGGTCGGAACAAAATTAAACGTTACAACGGCATTAGGTGTATTTGTAGGTGCATGTGTATGTTTGTTGGTAGTTTGTGTGTTTGCATGTGTGTGGGGTGAAAGGGTTCTTGCATGAATGTTTACCATGTTTGGTTTGTGGACTAGATTTGTGGCTTCTGCATGCGATTTTTTTCTTAATTGCTGTTGGTGCCCTAACACCCCCCGCCACACGTCCTTGCGGCGGTTTGCGGTGTATTATGTAGATGAAGATGTAGAAATACCCATTGGTCGAAATCAATTCACTCACCCCCTGAAACTAAAGGTATCACTCATCCATGAAAACAAGCAAAATTGCAGCGAAACAGATGATAAAAGAGGGCAATGTCTTTTCTGCAATTCCTCTCGGGAGGATTAAAAAAAAATAATTTCGTTTGTACCTAGTAATCATGGTCATTGAAGCAGGATGATAGGCATTGATTGGAGGCTTCAGAGATAATATGAGTGTAGAGCAGGGTGGGGCAGGTAAAATGGACAGAAAGGAAAACAAACGAGGAAGTGCTAAGCATGGAAGAGGAGGAGAGAGAGAGAGTAATTGGGAGAAATCCTAAGGAGGTAGGAAATATGGATGCAGAGCATTTTGGTCGGGAAAGGGATTTTGAAGAATGTAATAGAGGGGAGAACGTTAGGAAAAGGAGTCGTATAGAGACTTAAGAAGACTTGGAAGGAAAAAAGCTGTTGTTGAAACGGTTAAAATGGACAAAACAAGGAAAGAGGACGAAGGAATGAATGCGACAATGGATAAGAATGTTTCAACATTGTCTTAGAGGAAAAAACGTTTAATCTAGCGCTGAAACATTCGTGATTCGTCGGTTAGAATTGCGTCACAATTGAGGGGACATTACAGATACGAACTAACGAAATACTGCAGCATGATGCTTGTGAAGGATACGTAATTGAACAGCACTAAAAAAAAGACAAATGCCTTTCTGACAAGGTATGCAATGGGAGCGAAGATTTATACGAAAAAGGGTACAACGATAGCGAAACAAAATGTCGCTTTAATGTCGATCAACTAACGATGGGACCGGTGCAATTGGGCGCGCGAATCCGAGCAAGCATAATCATTTGAGCAATATTGCGTTCATGAATTGACGCGCAACAAGTTGTACAATAAAAATAAGCATAATCTTTAATCGTCATTGGTAGTCATCCAGACGAAGTTCGGTTTCATTAATATTACTTAGGACGAAGAAAAGTAGCTTTTAAAACATGGTGCTGAGGAGGAGACTGCTGAAGATTGAATGGACAAATTGAGGAACGAAGAAGTGATATCTAAGAAGAGGAGAAGAAGGAAAGGTCATATATATGGAGAGAACTCAAAGAGCGAATGGCAAAGAAGAAGAGCAATTAGATAGATTGTTCACCCACCTTGAGCTACAAGGGATTATTAAGAAACAAAACAACAGAAGGGAGGAATAATGAAGGAACGATCCCGTAAAGGAAGACTCGGGTATAAATACAAATGAAGGAACATAAATTTTGAATTTCTTCCCTTTTTATACAACTTTTATTTACACAACTGAAAGATCAACTTCTACCCTTCCGTAAGATGCTAATTTTTCTTTGAGAAACAGACCAATTTATAACACACGATTTTTCGTTGGAGCACAAAATATTGGCATCAATTAACCCGAGGAAAAATTAAGCGCGGTCAATTCCGGTTACAATTTTCAGAAATAACTTTTATTTGTCTTTCAATTTCGAACCAATCACAATCAACAAGATATTAGGATTATTTTCACTTGACGTATTCGAATAGACGCAAGAGATTACGCGAAAGATATTTCAAACGGAGTCATCCACTTACGCGAATGGGAAATGCAGCAATTCCACAGGGTGACAGATCGTTCGCCTCGACTGGGTTTCGAACCCGGGACTTCCTTTAGATTTCAACTTACACAAGAGTTAAAAGTTTCACGAGTTGACTTTCACAAGCTGTCTGATCGCCTAATTCCGCACAAAAAAATCCTTCGGAAGGGGTTTTCGAGGTTTAATTCCCTAGAAGGGTGTGGGGAAGGCCATTGATCCCGATCAACGGCATCACTTTGACGGACCTCTCAATGTTTTTTCCCCTCGCATCACACACAAGAACAAGCGGGTATAGTAGTCCGGTCGATTCCCTCGTGGAATAAATTTCACACGCCACAGGCAGACGGACGGGGACGACGCCGCCGTCGTCAGACAGTCGGGAACCAGCGAAAACCCCTTTCATGAGCAAAAGAAGAACGCCCATCATCATCATCGGCCATACCCACAAGGTTCGCTTATTCATTCGCCCAATTTCAGCCTTGGATATATAAAAAAAAATAAAGAGATTGGATTTCAAATTGAACACATGCGGGATTTACTTCAGGTAGAGCAACGATAGCTACGTAAATCTGCACTCGAAAGTTTATGTGCTGTTAGAGAAGCGAGGTACACTTTGGAAAAGATGGACGCATGTTGCTCTTATTGATTTAGAGAAACCATAAATGACAATGATTCCAAAGAAAATTTCCAGTGGTTTATATTCAGCATGTACTTCTACGCTTCATATATTTTGAGAAGGCGATCGACAGAGTAAACTGGCCACAATTAATGAGAACTTTGCTGAAGAAAGAAGTCGATAGATGGACTGATGGATAGATGGATGGGATGGGCGACTTAACCAGATCCTAATACTACATGTCTCAGCCCGAACAGGTACTGATAGCGTATGGAGAGTTGTGTGGACAGTTGAATAAGACAAGTGGTGGGAACATCGAGAAGAAAATTTGCGTTACCCGAAGAAGTGTTTGCTGAGGGGCGGGAGTTGAAAAACGGAATCTTAAGAAAAACTCTAAAAAGTAGACCAATGAAAGGCCAAATATGGAGAATGGTATTACGGTTCAGAAACTTGATCGTGGAGGCAGAAGGGTAATAGTAAAGTGAAGGCCTTTGCGATGCGAATGTGGAGAAGAACGGGAAAAAAATAAAACGGAAAGGAAAACCAACGACGAATGGCAGAGCATGGTATAAGAAAAGGAGAGAGAAGTTCTTGGGAGAAATTCGAATAAGTGAGGAAAAGTGGATGTAGGAGATTATATTGAGAGATAATGGGATGCTGAGGAAGACGGTAATACATGAAAGGAGAATGCTGGGAAAGGGAGGCTTGAGGAAGGAAGAAAGGCATGTTGAATAGAATTGTAAGGGGGTAGAAAATAACCATAATCTAAAGAATGATTTACTCTAATTTATACTGTCGGTTTAAGGATGTGTTGCGTTATGTTAGTTAGGGCTTAGGATTACCGTAGAGTGTAATCCCAAGGATCCATAAAAACCAATCCTAAGTCGGTAGGCCGATGTCAGTACATTCACGAATCATACGAGTACGCGCTGACGTATAAGCCGACGAGTGATTGCGAGACGAACATTAAACAGTGGCATACTAGGGTCACGTTCAACCAGGCTGGCAAATCATTTGTGGCGTTTCACGAAAAAAAATTCGAACATAAATGAATGTTGCGAGCAACTGATCACCGGATGTGGTTACATGTACGCACTAAGGTTTTGCGAGAACTAAATTCATTGGCTCCGCACCGTGATGCTCCTGACATCACATCCGGATTATGCATTGTAATTATTCCAATCTATTTTCAGTCACTTGGAACATATGGTATTTCCGTAGCGTACATACAAGTGTGTGTTTCATATTTGTTATTCCTTGATTTTCACAAATCAATGAAAAACATTTGAATTAGTGCATAAAGAGTGCAGAATTACCGTACGTAAGACAACATCTTCAGGGCAATGGTAGCCAAATAGTATGGCTAAAGAAAACGTTTTTATCTAAGATCTGAAGATCACATCTTAAATCGAAAAATCAAAATTAAGTGTAGAATAATCCCAGTTTCACCGCCTGATTTCAGTCAAAATGAACAAATGTCACAATCATCCCTGAAACTATGAAATGTCTTAATTAACTCCTCGTGCATATCTTTCCAATTGTCTCCCATACATTTATTTAGGTTTCCAAGAATCGTTTTCGCACCTTGCGTGTCTTTTGACCTTTCATCTGTCCCCACGTCCATATTATTCTTCTTCCCGTTTCGATTTCCCGTCTTGAGTGCTTCAGACTCCACTCTTAACGTCACACCGACCATGTTTACCCGATCGGATGATTTGGTTCGGAGATGTCGCCCCCTCATCGAAACGGACAAACCGCCTGAATGCGGAGCGCACGAAAAGACGAATGTCAACAGACGTCGTGTCAGTGGGATGATCTCCCTGACCGTGTGGTACCCCTGCAGGTGTGAGGAAGAAATGAGAAAAAACGAGGCGAGGTCGAATGTGAGGGGGAGGAAGGAGGGAGGAGATGAGAGGGGAAAAGAGAGGGGAGGAAAGGAGGTTCATCCTAAACCCTCCCACGTTCGAATTCGTCCACTCATGCCATCCCCAAAACTTGTACCATTCCTCGAACCGTTTACTCCCACCCGGCCTGCTACCTCAAACGACTGAAAACTCATTTTATTAACCCCGCCCACTCTGCAGAAAACTCCCTCGGCCCCTCTCTGTTAACACCTCCGAGCTGTCTGAAAAATAAATCCTCGAAGTATTAATGGCTTAGCGACGAAATTTCATATATAATAACGTGGTTTGATGATCATCCAAGCATCTAGTTTTTTTCAATCCGAATATTATCAATCGAAGCGACCTTCTCACGGACCACGCGATAGTCCAGGGGGCAGAGCGTTGGACTACTGACCGGACGGCCCGGGTTCGATTCCCGGGCAAGCCTCTTTAGTCACCTTGCAGCTCCACCTAATGGGTTTCTCGGGTACCAGATCTTCCTGGGAAACCATAACCGGCACAGGGAAAGGAACTGGCCCCCCTACCCTGATGTGTGAATTGCACACGCCGTCGGGCTTAGTACATGGGTGAACTCTACCATCACCTACAAAACCGACCTTCGGGTTGAATACTGTGTTTATGGTATTTTTTATGGACATAATATAACTATCATTCATATGATATGGTCAGTCGAAGAAAATTCGACGAGAATAGGTCCTTTGTATTTACTTTTAACTCCTGTTTTAGGAAGAAAAGACTCGTTCAACGAAGGAGGCATGACTGCCTAGACGTAACTAAATACTCGTATCTTTCTGATTGCCCTTTTTCATACGATTTATATAAGTTATAAAAAACAGTGTTTTTCAAACGTGTAAATAGCACATGCGTCTACGTACACACGTGTACATATGGTGTTTGTTGGATGCTCCTACCTTCGAAAAATCTTCCTGCTTCTCTGAGTGAATCCCTTCTTTTCTCCCCCCTCTCGCCTCTTCGAACCGCCCCTAAGTTTCAGGCGGAACAACTGCGGTAGACGAGGATCGGGACAAAGCACTCGTCTCTGGCGGCCCCGCCCCCCTCCTCTCCCCACGGAGGGTGAATGTGTAATCCTCGCCAGGAATACGAGCGAGGGTAGTAGAGGGAAGGGATGGCAAAGGAGGGAGAGGGCACTACTCGAGACGGGCGCCGCCCACACTCGAGAACTCTCTTCTCCCACTCTCACCTGGGGGCGAGGCAAAAGGGCACGCACGCAACACAACCATCGCGACCGGTTCCCGAAACTTCATTCACGACAAATATAAGTCTTGAAATAATAATGGCGCTTCCCAGTTTTCAGTGAAATCGCCAGAATTAAACAAACGGGGGAGTTTGAAAGGTTGTTGTCATAGGTGACCTACAGGTTAAGATGGATTTTGGGATGGACACAACTACCACATATTTCTCTCGTATCTCCAACAAAAAAAAACACTACCCAATATCCTCCTCTACAGCAATCCCCTCTTCAACTCCGTACAACTCCTTCCTCCCTTCATTCCGCCCAACATCTGTTTCATTAACATTGCGACACAGATTTGTAAATAGCGTTCCCATATTGCTGGACGAAATCAATATTGTTTTTTTCATAATATTCACGCAATGACAGTACTTTTACACTTTAAGTTATGCCCAATTCGGAATGTGCCGCGAGTATCAGAAAAACCTTTGGGAACATCGTGGATGGAATAATTTGATGAAGTTCGTAGGAAATCCGCTAGATTCGTCAAAATTCGGTACGATAAAAAGAAGTTCGGGAGGAATTAGGAAATCCTTCCTAATTAAGAGGAATTATGCTTGGGGCCCCTTGAGATGCGAACAGAACAAGAGAGACTTGAACTTTTGGCAATATTCTGTACAAACACGAGTTCAATTATCAAACAAAGAGAATTACTAAGACACCACACTAATTGGGTAGGTTATACGAGGCGTATTCTTAAAGTAAGTACCGTTTGCTTATATTTAAATATTGGCGCTTCAGAACACAGTTTTGCTCCTGCAGCGCCATCTACTGATTCATTGAGAAGCTATAGCAGCATTTGTTTTGTTTCAGAAGTCGTTTGCTTGTCCGTGCATGCAAACAACAATGTCCGCGACAATCGTTGATCCCGCCAGCTGTGAAGTGCGTTCTGTCATACGATTCTTGTATGCAAAAGGATTGTCGGCTGCTGAAATTCATCGGGAATTATGCCTAGTTTATAAACCTACAGTTATGAGTGAAGGAAAGGTTAGACAATGGTGCTGTGATTTTAAAAATGGACGATCAAATGTCCATGACGAAGAGCGAAGTGGTAGGCCCAGTATTCTGACCGATGAAATTGTTTCGCAAGTGGAAAAAAAACTGCGATGCGATCGTCGATTGACAATTAATGGCCTGGCTGAACAATTTCCTCAACTTGGACGCACTACTGTCTACAATATTGTTACGGAAAACCTCGGATACCACATATTGCGTGCAAGGTGGGTACCGAAAATGCTCACCGACCACCACAAAGAGCAAAGAATGTCCAGTGGACGAGAGTTTTTGGGTCGTTGGGAACTCTTTAAACCACCCACCGTACAGTCCTGACCTTACACCCAGCGACTACTTCCTCTTCTTGCACTTGAAACAGTAGTTCGGTGGACAACGTTTCGAAACCGAAGAGGAACTCAAGAATGGCGTTGTCGATTGGTTCAACCCTCAGGCGGCGAGTTTCTATGCAGAGGGGTTAAAGAACCTGGTGCAGCGGTACGAAAAATGCTTAGAAGTGAACGGCGATTATGTAGATCAGTGAAGTAGGTTTGTAGCTAACTAAAAGTGCCAATAAAATGTGTTTCATCTGAGTATTATTTTTTCCTGTGACCAAACGGGTCTTACTTTATGAACACGCCTCGTACTACGATGATAAGGTAAGTAGGGTAAGATAAGGCAAATAAAAAGGTAAGGGAGATAAAATCCAGTACAGACGGACACAAATATTCGGAAAATCAGAAATAATAATATATTAGAAAATCGAAGTCAACATTGCACCAAGAAAGAACCAACTTAAATGCTGCGTGGACATCTAAGTGCAGTCGCATGAGAATGTTCTAGGGTGTTTTAGTTGTTTTTACATGCATTTGCATCAGTGTAAGTTTAAAAAAAATGTATGCACATATACGTCAGTGTGGGTGTGCGTTTTTTTAATTTTTAAATCGGCACGTTTTTTATTGGTAATCTATGTTAATGCACTCTACTTTTACGGGTGGTGTGATACCACCCCTGCCACACACCCTTGCGGCGGTTTGCGAGGCATTTACATATGTATACAGCTTCCTTTCTTTACATTAACATTTCTGTAAGTTGGAATCAAAGTTTTGCGTGTGGGTTTTAAGATTTTTTGCATGAATGTGTGCAATGTTTTGTTTGTGGCTTGTGTAAACTTGTGGCTTTTGCATGTTTTTTTTCTTAAATACGGTTGGTGCCCTAACACCCCCCGCCACACGCCCTTGCGGTGGCTTGCGGGGTGATAAGCAGATGTAGATGTAAGTTGACCAAGTGCGTATTTCGTTTTGTTTTTCGGACCCTGCGTGTCGTTTCATCCTGTTGTAAAGTCATTACACTACAATTAACGGAAATAAAAACGTACCAAGTGCACAGCTCATAGATGAAGGTTTCATAATCCGTATAATATGCTCTACGACGAGAAAGTGACAAGAATTAAAACACTTTCCAGACGAACCAATCAGATAAAGCCGACGAAAAAAAACATACAAGGCGTTGGACATTACCATGGAATGTGCCGCACAATTAACTACAGCCGGCTGACTTATTATCATGAACAGAAAGCGAGAAATCTCATGGGATACGTAAAAAAAACTTTATTTTCGCCTAGACCAGATTAACTAAATTACATTCTAAACAGCGCATTATAGTAAGAAATGCTTCGTCGGTTTTCATTCGCACGGACAAGGGCGAAAGCTGGGGAGTTCGCAGCAGTTTACCCAATGTCTGCGACACTGCGGATTCCCGACTAGTTTGTCATCATAACAATAGAATCACGTCTTGCCTAGGGCAAGAATTAATAGTGCAGCAAAAGGACGTGGGCGGAGGTGGCTTTGTTATGTGCGATGGAGACCGAACAATGGAGCGAGTCGGGGACGAACGGGAACGGGGTATGGACAAATATACGAGAGCACCGTAGTGAGCGGTTTGTTTTTCCGGGTTTGGGACGGACTCTCACGAGATACTCGGAATTCCTCGTTCAAATACTGGGTCGAGTCGCGAGGATTCGGAGCAATTGAAAAGTAACGAGCTCCGGAATCGATTTTGCAGGTTTGTCGAATGGGCCACATGGTATGCCATGCTTTCGGATTGCACGGGTCGACGTTTTTCAGAGCGACACTGAACAAACGAAAGGGTCTGAGGACGAAGGGTTCGAATTGAACTTTGGGAAGTCCGCCGCCGTGGAGGTTAGGGCTGCAAGTGATAAATTTCTTCCAATATTAACCGTCAGAATAAATGAATTCCAAGGTGACCACCGTGTAACGACGCGCGGAGATATTTGACCATTATCGACATGTACGCACATATCTACACAATCATATATAAATATTTACAAAGATATATTTACATATAGATTCGCTCGGGCTGACTGACTCAACACTACCGTGTTAATTCGACTAAATCATTTTTCCCATAAACACAGTATTAAACCCGAAGGTCGGTTTGGTAGATGATGGTAGAGTTCACCCGGTACCCGACGGCGTGTGAATATTCACACATTAGGGTAGGGGGGCCAGTTCCTTTGTGCCCTGAGCCGGTTATCGTTTTCCAGGATGATCTGGTACCAAGATAGTAGTAAAATCACATAGCTTGGGTGGAGCAGCAGGTGCCCGGGAATCGAACCCGGGACCCTACGGTCAGTAGTCCAACGCTCTACCCCCTGGACTACCGGGACCCATATATACGATGTATATACTCTTATATGTGTATATACTCGATGTGTATACTCGTATATGTATATATGCATATCTTTGAAATGGAACGCTCCCCGGCGACACATTAACACATGGATATAGAATTTTTTAAACATAGAAACATAAAGAAAGGACACTCAAATTTGTAGTTGGCGTTTCGATGGCATGAGCTTAACCATGTACGGCGCGGAAACGTGGTCACTGAAGCAAGAGGATGGACGTAGATTGGAGGCTTTTGAAATGTGGGTGTGGAGAAGGATGGAGAAGGTGAAATGGACCGAAAGGAAAACAAATGAGAAAGTACTGGAGATGGTGGGCGAGGAGAGGGGTTTGTTGGGTGAAATCCTATGGAGGCAGGAAAAATGGATGAAAGGCGTATTGAGCGGCAGTGGGATTTTGAAGAAGGTAATAGAGGGGAGAATGATGGGCAAGCGAGGTAAGGGCAGGAACAGGATAGGGATATTGGACGGGATGAAGGGAGGAAAGAAGTACACAGAGATGAAGAGGGACCTGATGTAGAGTAGGTTGCTGGATTGGGTTTTGTTTGGAGTTACAAAATGTTTATTTGATAGTTGTGTCCATCAAAAAAACTACCTTAACCGGTAGATTACCTTACAAAAATCAATAAAGATACTGATGATGCACAAGTTTCCCAGAGTTCAAGGTCGGCTTTGCTTTGCTGTCAATTAGAATCAGTAATGCGGCCATATTTTTCAGGAAAAAAAAAAAGGTTTTAATTTTCTCTTCCGATAAGGGCGCCTCCGTGTATCCATTAAACAAACATACCTTCAACAGAGAACATTTTTCATATTTTTAAGATTGCCCGAGTATTTTCACGAACGTTGACATCTTTCCAAAGAGCATCACACGGAAGCAAAAAAATATCGCGACATTAAAACGTTCCCCGCGGTCAGATATCTGATTAATTGCATTTTTTAAACAATGCCCAACAGTGGTGAGAACGCCTTGTTTTTTCACTGGGAATTGATCAAAATGTAATCCACTCAACGAGATTAGTGTCAATTTCAGTGACGTCATAACGCCAGAGGCCACAAAAGGCTCTTTCGTATTATCCGATGGAAAAGTTCTTCCGACATCATTTCCGGGGATCTTTCCAAGGACTTCTTTTCAGCTAGCGTTGCTGGAAAAATTACTCCCTGCTAAATATGTATGTATGTTTATTAGAATATTAGTTTATTATAAATATTTACATATAAATTTTGAAAATATCAAGAAATAACGTGTGATTGTTCCTGTTATGTGTTCTCATATTGTGTGTTGCCGTCAAAATTTTTTATTTTGCACTTCCGTGTTACTCCGAAGAAATCATATATATATGTATATATATGCATATATATATATATATATATATATATATATATATATATATAAAGTCACTTTCTTGGAAAACCCACGAACGTGCACAATAATGTAAATTCACTAAATAGTCATAGCAAACACAGAAACTAAAACATATAAAAGAGGGACTCACTGGTTCTCGAATTTTCGGTGGTCCAACCACCATTCTCAAGAGGAATTAGGAACAGAACTCATTTCTGTTCCTAATTCCCCTTGAGAAAGGTGTTTGCACCACCGAAAATTCGAGAACCAGTGAGTTTTCCCTCTTTTGTGTGTTTCAGTTTCTGTGTTTGCGTGGACTAGTTAGTCCATATATATGCATATATATATATATATATATATATATATATATATATATGAGTAATATATATATATATATATGAGTCATATCTTATCTTCCGAAGAAGACGGAGCTCGAGTCCGTCGAAATTATCATGATATTATTGTGAGTGTTCTTTTTATGTGTTCTCGTGCTGTGTGTTACTGTCTAAGTTTTTTATTCAACACTTCCGTGTTACTTCGAAGAAATCATCCATATATATATATATATATATATATATATATATATATATATATATATATATATATAACACTGCACAATAGAACACAAAATTATAAATAGAAAACACGTAAAAGGACTCACATTTAAGGAAGTTTGAGATTTTAGCCTTCTCTGAGGCCGCCTTCAATTCAGAGTAGCTTTTTTTATCGCCTCTTAATATCTTCAAATCCAAAAAAATTAATTCAATGTACTCATTCATTGTTTGGAAATATTATTTTCAAGTATTTGCCGCCACGTCTATTTCAATATTTAGGCATCTTGTAATAAAGAAACGTTGTGGATTTATCATTTAAGTTTTATTTAAGTTCAACATTTCGATGGACCGATAACGTTTGCTAGTATGTACTCCACAGAGAAATGATCATTCCAGTATTAGGTCCTTGCAGGTACTCCGTGAGGTTAAGATTAAATACATTTTCATAAGGAGTAAAGATTTCCGGAATGGGGTCATGATCCTTAAGGAACGCAGGAGAACAAACCCGACCTTGAGAACTCACTTCGCGATGGAGTTCGATCTTACGAACGTCCAGCATCTTGAGACATTCTATCCAAAGAAAAAATACATTTGATTTGCCCAGTAATTTTTTTACCCACGGTTTTACACAAAGCGAAAGTTTTGATATGACCAAAAAGGCTGTCCATTATCGATTATGGAGTAGAACTTTCAAATTTAAGTAATTCCGCATAAATTGTGAAGCACGATTCAGCAAATCATATTGGTAGCAGGGGTCAATTTGGCCGATTAAGTTCTACCAGTGCGGAAAGGTTGCCAAGCGACCTTGATACGATCCAACTTAAATGGGTACATGTATTTCGTTTATTTCTTTTTCGGAATGTCATCTTTCGGAGCCAACTAGCGATTAAATTTTTTACATATAGCCTTTATACCACGAGCAAACATCACCACGGACACAAACACAAATAATTAATTGCCATCGCGACCTTATACCCTACTTAAGTTGCAATTTCTCCATAAACGCCCCTCGGAAGCAAGGATCGTCGAAGACATCTTTTGCAAGTGCACTCCAGAGCTTACGGTGTCTGTGGCCTCTTTAAACGCCATCTGTATATGAGTACGATGTGTTCTAGCCAAGTCCTCTCTTTTACGATTCGGTTTGATTTGACGTAAGCAGACATGCCAACTTTCAAAAATGAAAAATCGGGAGGACATGCCAACTTTCAAAAATGAAAAATCGGGAGATTTTTAGAAGTGTATCACGAAGTAATCACTTTTAATTACCACAATATTTGCATGGCACCTTAATCCCTTTATGACACTTTGCCAATTTTTAATGAATGTCACACTTTATTAACATGTTAAGCTAAGTACACAATTTGAACAGTTCATCAAGAACGTAAGAAGGAAAAATCGGGAGTCTCCCGCTTAAATCGGGAGAGTTGGCATGTCTGCGTAAGGTTTGCTGCCGCAGGAGGACTTCGTCATGGAACATTCTTGTTACCACGACTTGGACGGACTGCGGAGAGCTTTCCTCAAAAATGAGTACATGCCCTTTTCCACTGGAATTTTAAATCGGCGGGAAAGAGTAAAAGTTATGCGCCGGTGTTGCACGGAACTCCGTAAGATGCACGTTCGAAAATGCCTATACATATTCTGTCGTGCCGTCCAAATGTTGTATGTGCATATATATTTTTATGTATACATAAACACAGTAACCAACCCGAAGCTCGGTTTGGTAGGTGATGGTAGAGTTCACCCATGTACTAAGCCCGACGGCGTGTGAATATTCACACATCAGGGTAGGGGGGCCAGTTCCTTTCCCTGTGCCGGTTACGGTTTCCCAGGAATATCTGGTACCCGAAAAATCACATAGCTTGAGTGGAGCTGCAGGTGCCCAGATTGCCTTGCCCGGGAATCGAACCCGGGCCCACGGGTCAGTAGTTCAACGCTCTACCCCCTGGACTACCGCGACCCACAATAGATGTATAGAAATGTGTGTGTGAGTGTATATATATATATATATAAATGCATATATATGTATACATTATGTATATATATATATGATGTGGAAGTACGCACGAGAGCAATTTTATGTTTGGACGCCACAATAGAACACAGAATAAAATAGATAGTGACTAGTTCGTGAACAGATAAAGAGTAGTGTGAACATTCAGCTTTTCAAAGCACTCTAAGGGGTTTTTAAACCTTAATTTGGATTTGTTTTTATGCGCCAATGCTTTTTCAACGACACTATTTCGGCTGTTTTTCCGACAATGATTAATACTACATAAAAAAAGGTGGATTCGCGATGTTACGAATCAAATTGATACTATTACCCTACATAATTGTGCATTTTATTTAAGATTTCCGTGAGAACTACATATTTTCCGGCTCTTTATTAATCCCTGGTCTTTCTGGCGGTAGTCCTATACCTGATTCTAAAGGTTTCTTGGAGTGGAGGTTTTATGAAAAATGCTTTTATGAAAACTCTCAAGGGAAGATCCAATTGTATCATCGTAAATTGATTAGAGTGCACTCAAGCTGCAATTAAGGCACATTTTTATCAAAATGACAATTACGTGTAATTGTAATCTCGAGGCTACCTCTTGAAAAAATAAACTGCCTTTATTTTTTACCTAACCTAAAACTTCGATTTTCGCCTCCAGTTCCCTGTCTCTTAGTAATATTGATTTTTTTAGTAATCCAGCTTTACTCTCTCCATACTCTCCTCTACAGAAACTCATTAGTTTCCTACCTAAGCTGGTATTGTCTTCCCTCAAAGAACAAGTTTCTTAAACTTAAAATGGCCTGCTTCATATTGCGTGCAGTCTTCACTTCTCCTAACGTCTCCACTCAGAACATTCACAAACATCGTTTTCCTTCCTTTTTGCTAACTCTTCTTCTTCATTATCAGCGTCAGTATTTCAATACAAAAAATTGGTTTACTGCTTCTCCCTCCCCATTCCTTTCTAATCAGTGTGAATTAATTCCTTCCCATCCCCTGTCCCATACCTTCTCTCTTTTCAACTCCTTAATTTGTTTCCCACACGCTTCTCTTTTCTACCTTCAACTTTCCCTTCCATCATGTTTCTGACCAATCAATAGCGCATCACAACGCAACAACTATTCGAACAAAATGCAACCGGGATTCGAACCCGGATCCCACCGATGTCCTGCCGAATGTTTTAGCCAATTAATCTACTGAGGTGTCCTGATGTACGAGAAAATTTTATGGCCTTCAAAGGAACTAGATGCCTCGACGAAATAACTTGCAATAAATGGTCTCTGCAATAAATGCGCGAACTGGTGCAATCAGGCGGACTATAGCCCCGCTCACTTGCGACACTAGTTTTCTGAGACCCAATGAGCCGTCTGTGCTTGGCGGATCGTCGAGCTGTGCGTATGGTGCCAATTATGTTAGTTTCTGTTGTCCTTGTTTTTGCTGTTTGTCGAAAATTGAAATTGACGAAATCAGGGAGCAACGAATCAACATCAAGTCTTTTTGGTGAAGTGCGGTAAAAGTTATCAAGAAATTACTGAAACGTTGACAGCAGTTTACGGGTGATAATGCTCTGAAGAAAATATCCATTTTCAAGTGCATTAAGCGTTTTAAAGATGACCGAGAAGACGCCACGGGTGACGCAAGGCTGGGACGACCTTCAACCACCTGTGTTGACGACAACATTGATCGTGCGCGGTCCCTTGTCCTTACCGATCGTCGAAAAACTGTGCGAATGATAGCTGATGAACTGAATTTAGGAAAATCAACCGTGGACACTATTTTAACCGAACATGATGGATGGATCCTTCACCATGACAATGCACCTGTACAATAAGCATTGATTGTTCGCCAGTTTCTGGCAAAAAATTTAATTACCATCCTTGATCATCTTCCTTATTCGCCAGATCTGGCCCCCTGCGACCTTTTCCTATTCCCAAATTGCAAATATTTGATGAGGGGACATCACTGGGCAGATGTGGACACAATTAAGCAAGAAACGACGAGAAAACTAAAAATCCCAACTGTCGAGGACTTCCAATGGTGCTTTAAACAGTGAAAAAGAAGATGGAATAGCGTAGCAACGAATGGAGATTACTTGTAAGGGGAAAAAAATCGAC
This sequence comes from Hetaerina titia, assembly GCA_037158775.1. Classification (NCBI taxonomy): domain Eukaryota; kingdom Metazoa; phylum Arthropoda; class Insecta; order Odonata; family Calopterygidae; genus Hetaerina; species Hetaerina titia. The sequence goes on along the minus strand of CM073778.1, from coordinate 72,586,179 downwards.
GCAGACTAAACTTTGCAAAATAAAGTTTTTATGCCCTCAGTTCGCGTATTTATTGGACAGACCTCGTAAATTCGATGTCACATGTAATTGTAGTCGTGTGCATTCCGCCACAGTCCATGAGCTTAAAGCGAACGTTTTAAACACGGCGGTGTTTACCTTAGATATGCCGCGACAGTTACTTTTCACGGAGTTATCCGCCAAACAAATCCGATCTGGGTTGGAATCCCGTACAAGGCGAATATTCCTTTTACACTTTGAAATTGTTGCATTTTAATTAATATTAACGGATGTCTCCGTCAAAAGGTCAGTCGCGAGAAATCTAGAAGTTTATTTGAGGCAAATCACGTTTGTATCAAAGGTAGATAGATTAAAAAGGTAGAAAAATAGATTTAAGATGTCATTTTTACCACGAACGATAAGTGATCAGAGTAACACTGTCCTCCCACGGTAGGGCCATATTCGGGTAAAAATTATTCTGGTGTGCATTCACCCCCCGCCACACACCGAAGCGGTGGATTGCCGGGTACTTAAATAATACTAAGAGAATAAGGTGTGTCCAATTCCTTCTCGTTCTTATTTGCAGCATAATAGTTTCTGGGAGGGAGGAAGTACACAGAGATGAAGAGGAACCTGACGTAGATTAGGTTGCTGGATTGTGTTTTGTTTGGAGTCACAAAATATTTATTTAGTAGTTGTGTCCATCCAAAAACCTACCTTAACCGGTAGATTACCTAATATTAATAATAGTTTTTGGGCTTCTTGTGACAGCCCATTAATATTACATGTTACCTCTCGTGAGAACTTTTTTCCAGGTGATCACTCAAAGAGTTTACAAACAAGCTTTTA